>BMAC01000964.1:272807-283851 GCA_014905375.1 Phtheirospermum japonicum | reverse complement strand
CGAGTGACTGACTCAAACTTTTGTGCAACCCCGTTTTTAATAATTAATTTAAAAAGCACGTTAGTTTGCTCGCAAGTGTACGAGGTAACTGTAGGGTGATGAGTTTGACTCGAGTCGTATCTCTCGAGGAAACAACTGTTCGGTCTTTTCAATGTTTTTCTCAATCTACGAATAACATACATATACATTTGGGGGTTTGAATAGATTGATTCGATTCATTATAAACTAAGACGATAATTAAACTAATTACTTTAAACTAGATTATCAATTACGAACTAAGCAGTAAACTAAAGCTGATTAAACTAATTATTCTAATCTATCAACTAAGAGGAATAAACTAAGTTATCAATTAACGCAACGAAGATTTAGAACTAATTATAATATCTAAAAGCATGAATTTAAGAAACTATCGCTAAGAAATTGAATCATACGAATCCAAGAACCATTAAACTAAGCATAAACTAAAATCGCATAAGTAAACTAAATTAACCCAATATCCAAGCATAAGAAACAAATAAACTAATTAAAACTAGAATTAACTAAGAATTTATCTAAATAATTAACTAGAAAATTTATCTAAGAGTTTAGAAAACTTATTGAAACTAAGGAAAGCAATGAAAAGCTTCCAGCTATTCCGGAGTTTGAACGCTGATCTTGGCGTAGGTGGATTCTTGAGCGCAAAAATCGGTGTTTCGGACGGCGTAGAACTTTGATCCTTGATCCGCGTCTCCAAATCTTGTTATATGACGTGGATTTATTGTTATTGAATGCTAAATGCCCCTAGAATAGTGTTGTGTCTTCGTGTCCTCTCTGTATCCTCCCTAAAGATAATTTAGTTTTCAAGCTTAGATTAAGTTAATTAGTTAATCATAATTAGTTGATGCTTTTAAATTTATTAGTAGTTTATAATTCCAAAAACCAAATTTATACAAGTTCTCGTATTAAACATTGTGATTAAACAAACATTAAAAATCCCGAACATCAGTCCTTGAGAGACGACTCGAGTTAAGCTTGCCAACCTACACGCGATCCCGTTCTCTTGCGGGCGAGCTATTAAATTTCTGACAATTATTTATAAAGTAGGCACACACAAAAGCTCGAATCAATTTGAAATTAAATAAATAAGTCCCCAGAAGTGCATAAAACCGTGTTTATCAGTGGCTATTGGTGGTCGTCCATTTTGGACTTCCTAGTGAGATCACCCTCGCCAAGGTGGTAAGACACATATGAACTTCATTTCATCGAAAGGATTAGGAACACAACCCTATAAAGACAAACAATATGTAAAGTCACAACCAAACTCTGAGTGCCCCATAGAGAGAGCGAGTCATTCAATGTTGGACGAGCTACGATGCGGAAAAAAGGGAAGCCCAAGGAGTCTAAATAGACAGTGGTTTTAGAGATAAGACGGGATAACATCATGATATAAAAATTACCATGTTTTCAAGTTGGCAGCAGATTGGCGATTAAGACGTGGAAGTTTGCTGATAAAGTTGGGAATGCTTGTGATAACTACTTGACACTAAAAGTAAGGTCATAACAAATTAGAGAATGATATGTGGCACAGTATCATTTAAGCTTGCATCCCACCAGAATTTATATAAATAAGCCGTCGAGAGGTAGGTGAAATGATAACTTGCTGGAGATAGAGATTTTGTCAAAGCATTTATCAGAGTAAACATTTAATTTAAGAGAAATAATTAGAGAGAGATGAGTGAAATGTAAGGGTCGAGCTCTTTAGTAGGCCGATCTGAACTTCAGAAAATTTATACAAACATCTCTCATTTCCTCCATGTAGCTTTTGGGTTTTCAATGCATTCATATTTTATTTTGATTACGTGTGTGTTGTTTATTGGGTCCGGACATTTTGGCATAAACAAATGGCCAACATTTTTGGACACATCATAATAAATTAGATCCGATGAATGTAAATTCACTAGAGGAAAATATATATCTCTATCTTTCTAAATGTGCATCAATATATTTATAAATCTGCATCAATCGATTATTGAATAATCAATATGGATATACATTCTCTTATTTTAATTGTCTCTCTCTTCCATTAATATATATTCACCATTATAATATCTCTATATTTTCAAAATAAATTACATCATATGGTTCCTTACATATAGAACAAAACTCATACCATTTTACTCATCAAAACTCTATGTTATGGAGTTCAAATTGAAATTGTTTCAAAAATAAAATATACGAATAAATTCTCATTACGCATGTGTTAATGCATATTAGAGTTCTGGTGGTGCTCACTTGTAAGGACAACGATATTACATTACATCCTTTATTTTCTCCATGCTTATTTCCAACAATTCCGCTATGCACACTTATAAGAACAAATAAACATAATACATGTTATGTGTATATTAATCCTCTAAGGAATCTATATATAATAGATTCAAATCTATTGGGTGAATGTGAGTTATCCCTACAGACTTACCAAAGAACGTAGACTCATTTGATCCAATTCATATGTACAGAATCATGTGAAAATAGGACCCCGGGAAAAAAATGAGAATGAATCTCAACCTTGAGATTTGAGATATCAATATTCCACAATATCTCATATTTAAAATTCATCTGGTGGTATTATTGTAGTTTGTGACAAGTTTCAAAATTGATGGTGGCATTCTCATAATTTATCATACTCACCTCTAGATAGTTGAATCCGAGGTTGGTTCACAATAGAGAAATCATCCCGTCAAAGAATTTTAGAGAGAGAGAGAGAGCGTATCCTCGTCATATTTGGATGGTTGAGATAAATTTTGAAATGTAGCTTGTATGGAAAAGATCTGATTTCATGTCCACGATAGAAAGGGTATTATTCATGACATGAATTATATGATAGGATGAACTTAATCTAGTTTATTATTATTTTATTTTTTTGCTTATATTTTCTCTTGCCAAATTGTCATTAAATTGAGCATGCCATTGTTTGATCGTTTCGAGGTCTTGAAGAATATCATGAAAATATTCATTGTATTGTAGAAAAGCATAATGAAATAGAGAAGTAAGTGTTTCCCAGTTTGCGAGCCTTCAATGAGAAGACAAATGTTGGAGTCACAAGTGAAAAACAAAAAAGGTAACAGTCTAAGAAAATCTTAGTTTGAATTTTAATGTTGTCGATAATTTTATATTTCATATGCAGAGAGCTTAAATTTTTCTTTTTTCTTTTTTTAGTGATGATATTGAATATTTTTTAAAGTGATTCTAGAAGATAACATTGATCCGGCGATGGGTAGTTAGTCTAGTTGTTAAATAAAAATTAATTCACACACGTATTTATGAGTAGTCAAACCTGTTGTATATTTCTTGTGTAGTCTTGACTGAAATATTACGTAATGTCAACTAAACTATTGTGCAATTTCAATTAAATAATTGTGCAGTTTCAACTAAATTATTTAGAACTAACGATGATAATTTTTCTCATATTGTTAGTCTTTGATGGGAAGACAATAGACAAAGTCACAAGTGAAAAACAAAGAAGGTAACATAATAGTTTAAAATACATACATTATATTAAGCATACAATGTGAGATACAAATGATATAAATATCAAGGTGGTACCTAGTCCAGTTGCTCCTTTTCAGTTTCATATAGTAAAAATATGATATATTTCATTATTATTGTAAAAGTAAAAGTATAAGGAGAAGACATAAAAGAGAGAAGATAGAAATTAGGGTTCTCTTATTCATCAAAGACTCCCTTTATATAGGGTATCAAAGTACATGTTTCCATAATACATAAAGATAACAAATACCTAAACTATCCTTCATCAGTTACTTATTGACGAAGGCACACTAATTGTGTTTTTCCTTCAAAACTACCCCTTGTGCCAAGTCAAATGGTGAAATGGTATTTCATTGTTGCCTTGTTAAAACTTTGCCAAGTAACAAAACCCAATGGGAAAAAATAAGACTTGGTCTAAGGAAAAAGAGTACAACACACCTATGTTGAGACTCCCCCTAAAGTGTACATCCTTCTCTGATATGTACATCTATCAAGAGAACTTTGAAAGTCTCCACTTCCTCAATTTACGTGATTCTTGAGAAAGTGCATAATTGTTGGTTGTAGAATAGTTGTGGTTATACTACTCATATTATCACATTTTCTTCAGTGATAGATTTCAAGCCACTATCATCAGATATATGAATGATCATAACATTTATCGTAGATACTCACAAACTACTACATGTATAACAATGATCTCTTTACAATTATCAAGAATACACAAGAAAAGCACTTCAAAATGTTGATTAATCATCAGAGATGGCTTAGAACCAATAGTTCATTATCTAATGGATAGTTCGAATGAGTAACCAACATCAACGATACTATTTGGTGTTTCACAGTAGGAAGTAAACTCAACATTTTCTATAGGAATTACAAGACCATCTGCATTCCCAATTATATTTATGAATGGAAAAAAATAAACTCGCGTCAATAGTCTCTTTTAGGTATCAAGTTGCATTTTGATTCCATTCCAGTGACATTGAGCTTTCTTGAGTTAAATCAAGATAACAATTTTGAGAAAGTAATATTTGGTCAAGTGTATTAGTAATGGTACAATAATGCGCATATTGTACGTAGGTAGAGAATTTCAGCTCCCACCAGTTCTTCGTCATTCCATTGACGAAATTGATATTTCCTTATATCTTCACTTTGACCAATCATAGGAGTGCCAATATATTGCACTTATCCATATTTAATTACCTGATCATCTTTTAGATATATGCAAACTGTAGAATTTAGTATTCCACAAACTCGGTTTTAGTTTAAAGCCTTAACATGACCGAGTTTTCCCATGATTCATTATCTCAAATTAATAATTTCAATAACTAGCGATATCTCTTATTTCATTAAGAGTGAATGTTATGTTCCTTTCATCGACATATACAATTATAATCGCAAATTTAAAACTTATAAATACGCAAGGGCATAGATTATCTTTTCCCAATAAAGTAGTCACTTAGATGGTTATACCACATCCGTCTGGATTATTTTAATCCATAAAGTGAGTGTTTTGATTTTATTGCAAATACACTCCGTGGCTTAGAGTCACTTGCCTTGGCAATGAAAGGCCAGCAAGCACTTTCGTATATATCTCTAAATCATGATCCCCATAGAGATATGATGTAGCCACAGGTATAAGCTGCATTCTCAGTTCTTCGGAATTAGAGCATCTATTATGAGAGAGTACATATCCTCATAGTAAATTTCAGGGCGTCTTGAGAAACTTTCTGCTTCAAGTTTAGATTTGCATCTCATGGCTTTATTTTTCTCATCACGCTTTCTGACAAAACTTTGTTTATGTCCTAAAGGCTTTACACTTGGTGAGGTTAGCACTACCAAACCAAACACCTATCTTGTTGTCAGTGAATTTAGTTCTACCTGGATTGATTCTTTACATTTAGGTCAATTTTCTCTACATTGATATTTCAATAGAGCGTGGTTCGATACTATTGTGCTCTATGACTCTTTGAACAACAATGTATATATCATCAATGTGTATGAAAAGTCTTTCCATCAACTTATATAAACTCTCATTGTACATTGAGATTTCTTTATTCTCTGGAATCATATTAAACTTTGGAGCGCCCTCCAGTAATGATTCATGGATATAAGTATACTCAGAGATAATCTCATCAGAGTCATTATTTTCATTGATGACCAATTAAAGTTGTGCCAAACATGCCCTCTTATTCCTTGGGCGAGTATTGATCGAACCAAGTGACCTCCCCCTGTTCCTTTTGGGAGTCACGACCTCAACCACACATCCACTAAGTATGGTTGCAATGTCTTAATTTACGACATTGTGCCCTTTACAAGGACTTTTAACCTTGCAGACACATTTGCAGCTTGTATATATATATGATCTCGTCACTTTGGAAATTGAGTCTTCTATACTTTGAAGATCAATTGTTCACTTTACTTTTCTTTCACGTTACATTGTGAAATGCGGGGATCATAATGATACATAGTATGAAACTATTCCTATCGTTCCATTAGAGAATACTTTTTCTTATCTCCCCCTAACGACGGGAAGACTATCTCATTAGAGTAAGAAATTCACTAATTTAGCGATAAAGAGATCGTCTGTCAAAGGTTTCAAATAGCGGATGATTGTTGGAGATACATATCCAACATAAATACTTAATCATCTTTGAAAACCCATAGAATGCGTTGTGGGGGCACAATAGGCACATATACTGCTTAATCAAATATGCGTAGATATGAATTATCAGGCTTATATCCAGTTACCAACTGGTACGCAAAATATTTGGTTAATAGAGGTTCATAAATGAATAAGTAAGAGTTGCGTGCAATATTGCATAACCCTGTGTAAAGACAAATGAGTGCGCATAAATATTGTCTTAGTCACCATCTATATTCCTTTTGATGGTGTGCACATTAGGGTACACGATCCAGTACATCGGTCTTTATTAAGATTCAATAGACATCAAGTACTTTTGATGTAAACCCTCTAGCATTATGAGTTTGGGTACTTTATAAGGGTGGTGGGTCCTCAATCATATTAAATGTGCTAGAAGTTTTGCAAATGCAATATTTTTATGGACAATACGTGCCGAAGCATCGACCAAAAAAAATACTTGAATGATCCACATTGTGAATGGTCATGTCCACATGTATTACTAATTATCAATTATAAGAATGAAATATTATACTTTGTATCTTTAGCAAATGCAGGTCTCAATTATACAATTTTGCTAATGAACAAGTTTTGAAAAAATGAGTGATGTATCTTTGAGATATGAATGTATGTAGTGCTCTGAGTACTTTAGAATGCACTAGCTATAATTGAACAACATTAGTTCAACACTATACTGTGCATCAAGTTTCTATCTCATTTTGTGTTCACTCAAAATAAAAGATGTCCATGTTAATTTCTTATAATATGGACCATTATATCACGAATACCAAAGGATCCATTCCAATCGTATCAAAACTTGAATGAGTCAGTGTCCAAAAGTTCTTTGTTGGTCATATATTATGATTCAATAATCAAAAATTAGTAAAGTAAAATTACTAGATTGACTCTAAAACGTGATTTCTTCCACATAAATTAAAAGTATAGTTCCATTCTCATAATGTACTTCTTAATGATAATCATCAACATGAATATCATCAAACTGAACAAGGTTCGTTCGCTCTTGGTCCATAATGAGCTTTTATTAATGTGCCACTAGGCATCAAGACATTGTCACATATAAATATCAATTAAGTGAGTAATTGTCTATTCATCGAAAAATTCTCACATTCTTCAGAGATATTTGAATGAAATACTTGTCATTATAATATATTATATTATTTACTAGATATGTTACATTATATCTAATAATTTGATCATGAGCCTTGTATGTGAATGTGTGGTAAATAAACTCAATTACATTCAATGCTTTAGAATGAAATCCAAATTTTACCAATAAGCCAAAAATAATTAAATCAGGCCACATCACATAAACCTAACTCAAAATAAACTTTAAGACCAAACACAAAAGTCTAATATGAATGATTGATCATACTTTCTTCAATCAAAATAGAGGATATCCATTGACTAAGCAAGGTTCCATGACCAATAAATATGATGAACTCTTACATATCTTACCTTGTGGTTCATTCTTCCCACATAGGTAAAGATCAACATGTCTCTTCCCCTTTACTTTGAGGTTATTTCCACTATTTATATCAGTCATAGTTAGCTTCGAAAAATTTCTTTATCCGGAGGTCTAACATTGGCATTATGAAAAATAATGTAATGTCTCTCAATGACTTATTTTTATAATTCATATTATACAAGTGCATCTGTATGTTTGCTCAAGTGGGAAAAAAAAATAGAGTGAGATCGTATCTCTCAATACTTATTGCCATTTAAAGTGACTTTCTTTTTCACATATGGTAAGACATGTTTTTAGTTGCAACATATCAAAGTCATTGACCCTTTTAGCTAGTAAACAAATTTCTTTTCACTAAATTCTTAGGCTTGGAAGTAGTGTTTCATAAAACTCTCAAAATATTCATTTAGAGTACATCCCAAAGTTTATTGAGATTTTGAAACTACATATACTTCCAATATAAGATTTGCGGTCAACGAATTCTCAAGTTCATTAGAGAATTGACTTTGACTAAGTTTGACGATTCTTTGTTAATTAGGGGTTTGGATGATATTAATGTGGAATTATAGTTCTTTTAGTTTCCACATCAAACCAATTATGGTAGTACTCAATTTCTTTTGAGTATATTAATTTGTATTTAGATTGAGTTAGTTTAATCAATTTCTTTAGATAATGAATTTGAAGTATGTCATAATCTTTCTTTGATATCATGTGAATATACTTTATCACAAGACTTATTTATACAATTTTGTATCGTTAATGAACTTTCATTATCATGAAATATACAAATGTACAATCAATGATACATATTGAAAGTTGCTTATAAATTAGCTTGAATAGAATTACAACATACATGAATCTATCAATTCATCGAAAYGRTCAACAAACATGAATCTATCAATTCATCGAAATGATCAACAAACATGAATCTATCAATTCATCGAAATTCATTATGAACTAAAAATATTGGCAAAATCATGATCGGTCTCTCATCTAATAATGTAAATAACTTTATTTATGATTTCTAATATATTATGTACTCTATGAATATTATTAAAGTATTGCAAATTTTCATATTTGTTAATACATCACATGCATATAATCATATGTGGCACATATACATATACATATACATGCTTTGCATAACAATACATACCATGAAATATATTCATATTTCCAAATATTTATTAGCTGCATTTAATAAATAATAAATAATAGGGTAATTCGAATTACCTTGAAGGAAAGTCACGATTCTTTCCTAAATTTGTATTTCAATAGGCTTTTCTGATTTCTGATGACAAAGACCATCAAACCCGATCTCCACCATTCCAATTAAGCCTATACGTTTTTTGAGTAACATATCCAAAATCCAGTTTCATCCAACGGTTAGATTGTGCGTAATGGGATTTCTAAAATAAATTGTGCAGTCAGTTTCGAGAAACATGATCAGCTCTGTTCAAAATTCATTATATGATTCTTAGGACTCATATTCGAATCTCCACCGTCCATGCTAAACTTGTATATGTTTGTAATAACATATCCGAAATTTGGCTTGATCCAACGGTTCTATTGTGCGCAATCGTATTTTGAAAATCGCTGCACAGAAATTTACGAAAATAAAATCTGCTCTATTCGAAGTTTTATATATATTTCCCCGTAACTTTGAATACAATCTCCACCATTTAGAATGTCACTAGAGAGGTTCTTAAGTTACTGTAAAGTTTTGAGAGCGATCCAACGATTAAAACTCGAGAAATCGGTTTTTCAAATATATAATGCAGTTAGAAACTTGACCCACGAAAATTGTGTATAAGGTATGGAGTGTGTATAGGGTATGGGGGCTTATTCTCGATCATTCTCAATAGGGTAGAGTTTCGTGCTGATAACGTGTAAAAGTATAAGTATAAGTAGAAGTAATAAAAGAGATCATTCTCAATAGGGTAGAGTTTTGTGCTGATAACGTGTAAAAGTAAAAGCATAAGTAGAAGACATAAAAGAGAGACAAAAGAGACGATAGAAATTAGGGTTCTCTTATTCATCAAAGACTCCCTTTATATAGGGTATCAAAGCACATGTTTCCATAATACATAAAGATAACAAATACCTAAACTATCCTTCATCAGTTACTTATTGACGAAGGCACACTAATTATGTTTTTCCTTCAACAATTATATATTTTTCAGCCGCAGTCACCAAAAGGAGAAATGCTGGTAATGTTACTGATGAAGGTAAAGCTGAAAAAGCAAACCGTGCTTGTCAAAGGAATGCCAACCAATCATCTAGTGCTGTCAAAACGGGGCAATCCCACGGGCTGGCCTGTCAGCCTGTGTAAACAGGCGGGTTTGGACTTCCATTTCCCAGCCCGTTTAATCGCGGGCTTTTTTGGCCCGCCCCGTTAAGTCCACGATTTTCGCGGTCCGGGACAGGCTGGCCCGCGGGCTAGTCTTTTTTTTTTTTAATTTTATTATAAATTTATAATTATAATTTATATTGGTTAAATTTTAAAGTATATTTGTATTATTTTATTTTCTATAAGCCCGTTAGAATACTTTAAATATATAACAGTGGTTTTTTATTTTTATTTTATAATTTTTAACATAAAAATATAATTTTATTAAAAAAAACTGAAAACGGACCAGCCCGCGGGCGGGCTGCGGATATAAGTTTTCCCATCCCGCAGAAAAATGGGTCAGGCCCGCCCCGCCCCACCCCATTTTAGGGCAGGCCCGCGATGGGCCGGAGCAGGCTGGCCCGTTTGACAATGCTACAATCATCTTATGATGATCTGGAAATCGGTATGTATTCTTTAAATTATAGTTTGAATTTTAATGAATAAACTTATAGTTATTAGTTTCTATAAAAATAAATGTCTCGTGTCATATATACCATGTACTGTACTTTAAAGTCGAGCCTTTTTTAAGACTTGAAATAAATTATTTTTGATTTTATGATAAATGTGTGTGGACTTTTTATTGTAATATTTGCAAGCACTTGTTTACTATTGTAAACTTTTTACTAGTATGACATGTACGACAAAGATATAATTGCAAATTGTATGGATATATGAAATGTGTGTAATGAGATCAGTTATTATGTGTAATAATTTTGATGTTTTTCTATAGCATCTAATGATAATTTTGAGATCCTTCTGTCACATAATGAGAAACTTCCAGCACATAATAAGAAACCTCCACCACGTAAAAAGAAACCCTTGCCACATAAAGAAGAGCCTCTGGCATGTAATAAGAAACATTCGACACGTAATGAGAAACCTTCGTCACGTAACGAAGAGCCTCCACCACGTAATGAATAAGTATTTGATAATGACTGGCAACTCTGATGTTAAACTACTAGATAGTAATGAATAATCTTGAAGTGATAGTGGATGAGAA
>BMAC01000964.1:242198-272782 GCA_014905375.1 Phtheirospermum japonicum | reverse complement strand
GGGAGAGTAATGTCAGATATGGTTCAACAATGGAGGGATCTATTTACTAAAAATACATTAACTTTATCATATATAATTGAATTTTGAAGGGATGCACCAATGGTGGTGGTTGGTCCAAGAGGCATTTCATATTCTTCTTGTCATTTGCTTATTTCAAAGCCAACGGAGTGGGTGGGTTAACAAAAATATACTGCACATGCTTGATAACGTTTCAAACATAAAATATAAGAGTTGTTGAGAATACATGATTCAATGTTTGGTTAGCACAAAGAGCTTATGTGAAGCATGGTGAAAATGCTACACAGGACCCTATTATTTTTTATGGTCAGTGAATTCTACTTAATTCTGTTGCTTCTTTTTCCTATATATTATATAAGAAGTTTTATATTATTGACTAAAAAGTTCTAAACATACTTTATATGTAGGGGTCTTATTATGTAGACATAGTGGTATTGTCTATTCTAGAAGCATAAAAAGGACAGTCCAGCCTTCAAATGATGAACTGATAAGTTATTGAGTGAGGATAGAGTTCTGAGATGAAAATGGGGGTATTTAAGAGTGGTTTTGAAGTTGAAGGCTTGCGAACGAAAGTCCTAATAGTGGAGTCATTTGAAAATGAAACGCGTGAAGAGGTTTCTGAAATTACTGAGGGTGTTCAAATTTTTTTTACTAAGTGTTCATATTTTATGAACATCTAGATATGTTTTTTTTGAGTAAATGTTCATAGTTAATTTTAAATTATGTATTTCTAAATTGCACATAGAAAATTAATCATAATGTGCATATGTTCTATAAATAATATGCAGAATCATGTATGTAAGTGTGCATCTTTATGCAGTATTTTGTAATGTTTTAGATTAATAATCGCATGTTACACCACAAGTGTTCATTAAACAATTTGCTCCAAAGACTAGATTTCTTGAAACTACTGGTCTTGACATTCTTATATATTTGAAAAGGCACCTCAAGTGCTAATGGAAGATGGGAATCTCATCAAGATGCAACGCAAGAATTCCTTGGAATCTCAATGAAGATGGTGAATGTTAAACAAATGCAAGAATAGAATATACATTCTTACAAGATAACATGTTAAATATCAAAATATAAGAGAAAAAAGTAGAAACGGAAAAATAATTATATTAATTAGAATAATCGGGAACTTTCTTTTATATTTCTGAACACTCACTAAAATACCCATTGAATTATTTAAATCATTAAAAAAATTATATATTTCCTTTGTTATTTATATAACCATTATTCGCTCGGACATTTGAGCGGTTTACCAGGCGACCTGCCCAACCCAAACATTTTGGCTCACTGGTTTAACCTTTTTGAGTCACGTGCATGATGCTTGTTCTCATTCTTGTTTATATTCACATTTTTCATCTACTTAAATTTATTTAGTTTTTATGAGAAAAAACTTATTGTTAATAACAACATGAATTTCATTTTTTTTTCCTATTTGTTTGTTTTTGTTTTGTTTATGATTATTTATTATAAAATGACATCTGGTAATTTAGTATATAAATTAATATATTTGAATTATATTACATATAAGTTTATGGAATATGCATGTGTATGATTTTTAAATATGATATTATAAAAAATTATTTAATTTACTTATTTGGAATTTTTAAGAATGATATATATGTTACGTTATTTGTATAGGTCATTAATTGACTCAACATTTAACCCGTCGGTTTATATTATTTTTAACCAACTTGCTTGATATTTTGAATGATTGTAACAATCCTATTTTATATATTTATTTAACTTTATTTTTCCTAAGTAAGATAGAGACACAAATTAACAAATTAACAACAATATTAAACTTGTTTTTATTTTCCTTTTTATTTTTGTTTTTCAATATTTTTTTTATGATCTTTGTTAATTGAATATACTGATTAAGATACTTGGAATATATTATTTTTATGTTGATTATTATCATGAATGTTTATAATTTCCAAATATGATATTTTCATAAAATATAATTAATTTACTTGCTTTTATTTTTTCAATACATAAAAATTATTTATATTATTATATTTTTAATTTTTTGTTTGGGTTAGTAATAGACCCAATGGTTGGTCGATTGTACTAAACATTTAGCTTGTCTATTTATCATTTTTAGTCACTATATATCAAATAATTTTTATAACTTTATTTCTTAAGTACTTATTTTTTAATAATATATTTATTGTGTGTGTGTGTGTGTGCGTATTCATATATATATAATGTAAATAGAATTAATGAGATTATATATAATTATAAAGTTTATCTAAGATAAATAGGTTATTTAAATAAATATATCTACTATTTAAATTATCAAAATTTATTATATTTGCTAATTAATTATTTTACAATATGTTGTAATTAGTAATAATATTGAATTTCATATTCATATTTTGTTTATGAAATGTCTCTTTCAGACTTATTAGGTATTGCTTATTTGAGATAAATAGGTAAATAAAAACTTAGTTTTATATAGATAAATACAAATTTCTTATGTTATATATGATATATAGATGTCTAATTGAAGATCATCAAAAGATATTATGATTTGCTTGGTGAATTTGTTGGGAATGGGAATGGGAATGTGAATGAGTTTGATTGTGGAGGTTAATGGGTTTGATAACCCCCTCTTGTGGGGGGTATGGCTCAATACCAAAAATTGGTCAATCAAACCCATAGTGTTTTAGTTATCAAGCATCACTTTAATTCCCTTTCCCATTTTCCACTCCCCAAACCCACCAACCAAGCATCCCCTTAATTTTCATATTATGCATAAAAAAATGGGTGCAAAATAAATAAAGTTATTAATTTTTTAAAAATAAAAAAGAACAAAATAATCATTAATGTATTTTAGACAAACATTAAATATAATAATTAAAATTAAAATTCTCAACCTTCGAACATACAATATTAATATTAATTAATGAATTCAATACTAATAATAGAAGTATTTCTTTATGGCGGGAAAAAAGTCGTTACTAATTATAAGTGTCTCTCTCTCTCTCTCTCTCTCTCTCTCTCTCTCTCTATATATATATATATATATATATATATATATATATATATATATATATATATATATATATATATAAGAGACTTATGCACATTTGATTATTGACAAATGTTATAAAAGACATGAAACTAGTTCGACATTCTATATTTATTACGAGCTTGATCATAAACGATTGAAATGAATTTTTTGGGGTGATCTTATTGCAATAAAGACTATGTAGCTTTTGGAGTTGTAGTATCGTTAGATGCAATGTATGGAACTAACCGGTACATATATCGCTGGTTGTACATATACTTGAGAACTATCACACAATATGTTACCAATATTGTACACCAGTGTTACCAATCTTGTACAATATGTTCGTTGTAAGTAAATCTAGTTCATTATTTGTATTTTGATATATGTTAAACTGTAGCACATTATAGTGTTGTCAATGTTAGACAATACTGCTGTCAATGTTGCACAATATGCTCAATGTAAGTTAATACAGTTGCTTGATTGTATTTTTACATCTGTGAAACTATTGCTCAGTTGTGTTATCAATGTTGCACTTTAGTGTTGTTAATGTTTCACTTTACCACTGCCATTGTTGCACAGTATATTTGTTGTAAGTAAGAATATAGTTGCTTGTTTGTATTTTAATATCCGTGAAACTATTTCTCAATAATGTTAATAATGTTGCACATTTTTTTAGTGTTTTAAATGTTTCACACTAGTGTTACATGTGTTGCACAATTATTCGTTGTAAGTAAAAAAGACAGTTCATTTTATATTTTGATCGATCCGTACTGTTGTTGTGGATATAACATGGTGTTTTCACCTTTCACTAGTATTGATAACCACAGCAAATGTGTCACATTTGGAGTTGCACTGATCTTTAAAGAAGATGTTGAATCGTTTGTTTGGATTTTTGAAAGGTTCAAAAAGGTAATGGTGTATGAACCTAATTACATTATCACTAATTAAGACCCTACTATTGGGATTGTGTCTATCATGAAGTAACACATCGATTTTGTATGTGGCACATTATGAAAAATTCGATTGATAAGATTGGATCGATTTTTGAATAGTGATGAAATTCTCAACAAAAGACTTAATGACTGTGTGTGGAGTAAATAAATAGAACCTATGGAGTTATCAAGCCTGAAAAGTGTGTGTGAGTCTTATTATGCTGATTTGAAGACGACATTGGCTTTAGAAAAGCATGAGTGTTATGTTTACATAAATACCATATTTTTTGAGGCGCAAAAAGAAATTTATCCAGCGTAATTTAGTTGTCGTGTTCTATATGTTCGTGATGAGGATGAAAAAATGGACTATGAAATTAAGGATAGTGGTAAGGTTTTCAAAGTAGTGCATAATTTAGATGATAGTTGATTGTTGTGCTCCTATAAGAGTATTGAAAGTTTGGGTGGCCGTGCATGTAGCTTTTTGTTGACTTCAAAGACTTAAATATGGAAAACATCCCTCCAACATTTGTTCTTTCTCATAGGACTTAAAGCACAACTTTAAGTCTTATATTTCATAATGGTGATGTAATTATTGAGCAGTCTGCACAAATTGATGAAAGAAAGCTATTAGTTAGTAAGTTGTGGTCTGATATATATTATTGCATGGGATTGGCAAAGACAAACACAGATCGCCTTGTTGGATTTTCTTGGATTATTAATAAACATAAAGAGGTGCTCATAGAAGAACAAGAAAACTCTTCATCTAGTGTGAGAACAAGACAGAGATCTGAGTCATTTTGTGGAGTACCTGCACATCTTGAAGTTAATAGTCACCCTTCGGTTAAGTTGAAAATAAAGGAGAAAGAGGATAAAAAGTGGAAAGGAGCAGACGATTGAACAAAGCAAAAAATAAGGAAAAAAAGGGTTTGCAAGCCTTGTGGTGAAAAGGTAAGCCATATTATAAGAACTTGCCCCAAGAGAAAATATAGATAAATAATTATTTTTGGCAGGTTCTTTTGGGATCCATTGCGGATGTTCTCTCCACTATATTGTCTATGATGTGATATTTGTTTCCTGCCCATATGTCGTGTGATTTGCCACTATTAGAGTTCCTTTATTAACTATTAGAATTTAGTCTATTTGAGTTTTAATTTGACATTTGGTGATGAACTGTTCCTACATATATGTTAGTATCTCGATTTATACATTATTGGAGATTTATTTATTTATTTATTTTACAGATACATTTCTTCATACTTGTTTATATATTTTTGTGTGGTTATACCTTTTAGCTTAATTCTGCATTAGTAAGGTGATCTCGGATTCCCAGTTTGGATTTATTCTGGGCAAACAAATCCATGACTGTATTGCAGTTGCCTCTGAGGCTTTTAATTGTCTCACCTCCCGTACATTTGGTAAGAACATGATCTTGAATATCGGCATCCGTAAAGCCTTTTATACCTTGGATTGGAGCTTTTTGATTGCGATTTTATGTTGTTTCGGTTTTCCTCTTGTCTTTATTGGGTGGGTTGAGACCATTCTTCACTTGACTCGTATCTCAGTACGGTGCTCCTAAATGGTAGCCCTACATGCTATTTTAGTTGCACTAGGGGTGTCCGCTAGGGGGATCCCCTCTCTCCTCTTTTGTTTTGCATTACGGAGGATGTTCTTGCACGTGCCCTCTATTTCACTGCAGATCGCGGCATGATATATTTGTTTCGTGTCGGTCGCTCACTTTGCTTCCCGGCTTGCCTTCTTTACGCCAATGATATCCTCGTTATGAGTCATGCTTCGACCCCTTAGGGCCATCCTGGATATCTTATGTCGCTACGGGGATTTCTCCAGATAGATTATCATTCCGAGAAATCTAAGATTTACTTTGGTTCCTTTGTGACTCCTGCTATTATCCGTCGTATTTGTCAGGTCTCTAATTTCTCCGTGGGCTCCCTCCCTGCCTCTTATCTCGGTGTTTCAATGTTCCGTGGTAGCCCTCATGCTACTCATCTCCGCCCGATCCCTGATAAGATGTTAGTTAAGTTTGGGACATGGAAAGGTTTCTCTCTGTCTCTAGCTGGTCATATCTGCCTTGCTAACTCGGTCATTACCAGCACTACGGTGCATTCCATGCTTATTCTCAAATGGCCGACTTCGCTTACCCGCAGGCTTGAGACTGATATAAGAAATTTCATCTGGTCTGGCGATATTTCTGAGCATAAGTGTTATATTGTTAACTGGGCCCGCTGTTGTGCACCTCGTGAGGAAGGTGGCCTTGGCATCTGATCTGTCACCATAGCCAATTCCTCGTTGCTCTTTAAATCTACCAATAATTTGCCTAATAAGGACTCCATAGCCTTTCATCTTCTCCGCGAGCGCTTCTTTAAGACGAATGGTTCCCCCCGTGCTCATGTCTCCTCATCAATTTGGGGTGGCATCAGGGGTCTTGTTACTATCATTTTGGAGAACTCCCATTGGATTCCTGGTAGTGACTCCAGAGTTAGCTTTTGGTGGGATAACTGGCTCGGTTACCCCATCGCTTCCCGCATCGGCATTCCAGAGATCCTTAAGCCTCACTTTTCTCAAACTATCGCAGATTACTTCTTCTCTGGGGTCTGGCACATCACGGAGAGCTTCCTCATCGCCTATAATGACATCATCATTGATATCATCCAGTTTAACATTGTCCCCCACACTTAGGATAAGCGTGTTTGGTCTATCTCTCCAACTGGGGACATCTCGACCAAGATTGCGTACGACCATCTCCGACAGAAGTTTCTCAAGTTTCGATGGGGCAGCTGATTTGTTCTTCTAATATTCCTGCTCGGCGTTCTATCACTATTTGGAAGGCAATCTTTAATCGGCTTGGTATCTTTGACGTGATCCGCAGGCAGGGGTTCATAGGTCCTTCCTTTTGCTGCTTTTGATTCGCGAGTTCTAAGACAGTCGATCATATTCTCATGGACTGCCAGTTTGCGCGTCACCTTTGGAGCTTGATTGAGGACACTTTCGACATCCAGATCCCCCTCTTAGGTGGTTTCGCTAGTCTTTGTGTTTTTGATTTCGACTGTCATTTTAGTGTGTAGGTACTCTTGTTATGGAAAACGGCTTTCATCTCAGTGGTTTGGAAGATCTGGCACCTACGGTGCAATTTCATCTATAATGGAGTTCGATCTACTACCACAGAGGCTGTTATTCTCCTTCGTTCGCTCATTATGGAGTCTTCCACTCTTGATCACGGCACGATGGTGAACATTATCTCTGACCTGATCTATTTTCGCAAATTGGGTGTGCGTGGTAGGCCCGCACCTCCGCCCACCCTTTCCCCTGTGATTTGGTTGCCCCCTACCTCGGTTGGATTAAGGTGAATACGGATGGCAGTGTTCTGGGCTGTACTGGAGATTGCATCGCGGAGGTCATTTTCCAAGCGTGTTAGGGCTTTGTAAAAGGCAGTTTTTCAAATCGCTTGGCTAGGGTTTTTCCTTCGAGGAAGAGTTAGAGGCCGCGATTATTGTGGTTGAGGAGGCTGATCAGAGAGGCCGAAAATAGATTTGGTTGGAATCCGACTCTACTTATGTGGTGGAGCTTTTTATGAAGCGTATCCTGGAGGTCCCTTGGTGCTTCCTGACTCATTGGCATTGGATTCATTTCCTCAATACCATGATCGAGTTCATGGTTTTGCATGTTTATCGAGAAGGCAATCGCGTTACTGATGCGCTTTCCAAATCCGATTCTCCCCATTATTACGGGTTTACTTCGCCTCCAGGGTTCCTCTTAGATCTGGTGAACGATGATATTTTGGGTAAAATGGTGTTCCGTTCATCACGATAATGATCTTAGCCCCTCGGATAGCAGTTTAATCTCGGTTCGGCAGAGGACCTTGGTATTGTTGCTTTATGGATCACAACTTGATTGTTGTAGCTTGTTTTTACTTTTAACCGGCTTGTGGCTTTTATCATTTTTAATAGCTTGGATCCGTTCCTTCTACTACTGGCCTGGGGAGGGTACTCTTTCTTTTACGAGGGTTTCTCCCACAAGGGTGGGTTTACCTCGTGAGGTTTTAATGAGGCCTGAACAGATGCCTTTAGTCAAGGAATGGACGTCGTCATATGCGCTTGTATGAACGGTTTTCTTTCTTTTTAATATATTTTTCGCACTTTAAAAAAATCTTAATTCTGCATTTAAATGAACACTAGTTCATTTTATTTTTGAAAAGATTATTTCATCATAAGTTCCAGAACAATTTAATTGAAATTGCACAGTTGTTCAGTTGAAACTGCTTAACAGTTCAGTTGATATTGCACAATAAAAGATACAATATTCTTGACTACCCATAATACCATTTAGAAGAATTAAATATTATTTAACCACCAGTTTGACTATCCATAAATGATAAATACAATATTTCAAACTTTTCTTTATTTGAGAATAGTTTACTTAAAACTACACAATAGTTTAGTTAAATAGCATAATAGTTCACTTGAGATTGCACAATAAACATACACAAAGTTTGACTAACCTTAAATCCTTGTTTGAGCTAAATCATATTTAACACCTAGATTGACTACCCATAAAGAGGATAAATGTAAATCTTTTACAATCACTTTATTTTTTAAATTTATAGCAACATTAAGTTCATAATTGAAACTTCATAATAGTTTAGTTGAAAACGCATGTTTGTTCAGTTAAACTGCACAATTATTTTGCTACCCATGAATACATGCTTGAATTAAAAATGATATTCAACATCACCACAAAAAGAAAAAAAAAATCAATTATCATCACAACTCGAAGAGTAAGAAAATCATAATCACTTATGTAATAGCCTTAAACATCTCATATAGTAGAAACAAATAAAATTCACACATAACAAGCATCCAACATCCCACATAATATTCTGACAAGATCAAGTATTTTGTTTTAATCCTGAATATGCACGTCTATATATTAACTAGTACCATAAAACATGCATACACCCAACAAAATTCCATGAATTAGATAAAATGACTAAAAAAACAAAAGATTTTACTTTTTTTTTTTCAAACTGGATCACAACTATAATAAAATTAGAAGAAATAATATATGGATAATCATTTATTGACTATTGAATCTAAATAATAACAATAAGCAAATATCCAACAAACTAAAATATAGAATCGCTCACGTTACTTTGTACAATACGCATTAATTGCAAAACTCTCGAATCAAGTTTTATTTATGAAAAAAAGGATAATATGAAAGTGCGTTGACAATTTATTTTTTCAACTTGTCCTTCCGTTCAGTTTTCTTTGTGATGTAAATTAGACAAATATTATTTGCCTCTTGCATATTAACCCCCTTCGGTTCGTTCATTACTCCACATGCAATGACATGAAAATACTTCCTTTGCAAAGCTTTCACCTATTTTTTTATCTCCATTCTTAAGCCCGCATTACCACTTGTTCATGTTAGACCCCATATACGTTTCCATATGCCTCATTGTATATACTCCAGAGTTCACAACGTCAACCATAGATTTTCATTCCATTTCTTAAAACATTGGTTCAAACTTTGTCAACAAATTTGAATAATGTAACATTCTTTCTTTCAAGTATCTCGCAAAGCACACTCTTATGCAAAAATTAATAAAATGTCATTGTTATTTATTAAATAATAATACATTCCCAGTCAATATAAATTGAAAATGACCCACAATGATAAGAAGCACAAAATATACAAGTAATAACATAATCATAATGATCATTTATTTGACAACTTACCAAAATTTGAGTATGGACTTTATAATTATTGACATTTTCAACTACTGTCGCTGAGTTGTCAAGTATATCAAAATGTTGTCCCTTAATGGAAATGCACATAACACCTGAATAACTCACTTGGTGTATGGGAAAAAAATTACGCAATTAAAATAGATGATTGTCAAAATCTACTTTTCAATGTTTTGAGTTATAACCTAGTAATGACAAATTACGCACCACAACTATTTCTTTTGTTTTAAATGCTTTCATACATTCCAAATCAACATCGAGACTCTCCACAAGCCTCTGGTATCTCTCTTCCTCGTTTGTGGTAGCCACAAAAAACATCTACATGTGTAAAAACTACCATAAGATTGTCTCCAGTTCAAGTTTCTTAACAAAATATGGAATGATTTCAGTATTTTCGGACCTCATTACAAGGTGTGATACTTGTAAAGAATCTGCCAGTGAACACCAACTTCTCAACTTTTCATTGTAATTCAAAATAAATGACCATAAATCCAATACACCAACATTGATGTGTTCATCCACGACAAAACTTCTTAAAAATGTTCTTGGTACGGTATAATATTTCATTTGGAATATTATCTCAATCCCGTATTTATTTAGCACATGTCAAAATAATATTAAAAAACTAATAAATGAGTATTATGGAAAAACATTTACAAAAATCAAACTTACT
This sequence comes from Phtheirospermum japonicum, assembly GCA_014905375.1. Classification (NCBI taxonomy): domain Eukaryota; kingdom Viridiplantae; phylum Streptophyta; class Magnoliopsida; order Lamiales; family Orobanchaceae; genus Phtheirospermum; species Phtheirospermum japonicum. Next base: position 262,372 of record BMAC01000964.1, on the reverse strand, counting down.
CATCAGCGTTGCCATTCTTTAAAATCCAGTTCTCCACTATTTTCTGGCTATTGCCCTTTTTTTTTCTTTTGACAAGTCGACACATCTTATTTTGTACTGCGACTTTAGAGTGTTAGATGTTTTAACCTCCCTCCATCCTGATGGCTCAAATTTTGTATTAGTTGGGTTTGAAGGTTGAACATATGACAAACATTTAGATTTTCTAACTTGTATATGGTGTGCAACTAGTGAAAGATTCTCAAAGTACACAGTTTCTCAAATTGTGCAACTTGTGGAGGTTCTATAGATTGCGTAATACATGAGTATTGTCCACATTGTGGAGAAGACGGAGCTTCCTTAGGTTGTGCACACTATGAAGGATCTTCAGATTGTGCACCACGTGAAGGTCGTTGTTAGTAGAGTTTTCGTGGTGTTGAAATATATCAACGGGTTCATGGCTTGGTATTATTGGAGATCGATTCAATTGAAGTATTCAATGTGTTTCAAGCTTGAAAAATAAAGGGGAAAATAAAAAAAGCAATTAAAATATTTAACTATCCTAAAAAATGAAAGTGCAAGTTGGTCGGATGCCTCGGTCGTATGCCTTAATTGAAAATGCAAGGAATTAATAAAAACAAGCAAAAATAAGCATTGTTTCATCGAGTACTACCATACATGCATAAGGTACAACCATGCATGAAAACTCAAATAAAGCAAATTACCAAAAAAATTGAAAGCACCAATAGAAAGAACAAGGAAAGTTAACGTGAAAGTTCAAAACTTGGAGGAAAACAACGAAAAACGAAGAGTAGATCTAGGATTCAATTTAAAACTATGCATGGAAACTTAATTCAAAATAAAGCATAAGTAAAACTCAAAGTCATGATGATCCAAGGCTTGATCTACAATCTAGATGTGTCACTCATCCATAATTCATAGCCAAATCACAAGTTTCATCATGGAATCAAGTAGCTAAGGCAAAATGCATAATTGAAGAACATGCATGAAAATGAAGAACAAAGCTTGAAAGTAAAAGGAAAGCTTACTAAAATTAAATGGAGAATCCCAAACTTGAATTACAAATGAAAGTGCTAATCCAAAGGAGTATTTGGATTCTTCTTGAGCTTACAAACCCAAGGAAATTGCTTGAAAATTAAATCCAAAACCTAAGAGAGAGAAAGTAGATCTAGAGAAGAATGAGAGAAAATTAATTCCCAAGCCTCATGCAAGAGTTGGGGAAAGAGAGGATATTTTTCTGGGGTTAAAAATGGGGTTTATATAGCTATTAGTAGGGGCAAAATTATAAATTCGCGCTGATTATCGACTGCTAGTGGCCAGTCGATCGACTGAGGTCGATCGACAGTAAGCAGTCGATCGACTGCTTCTTGGAGAAGTGTCGATTTTTGGGAAATCTCTGTAATTTGGTCGATCCTTGAGCAGTTCAGTCGATCCGGGAGGGGCGGTCGATCGACTACCAGTCGATTGGGCAGCAAGCAGTCGATCGAATGGTTCTTGAAAAGGAGAGGAAGTCCCTGGAATTCGGTCGATTTTCAACATTTCAGTCGATTCTTGAAAGGGCAGTCGATCGACTGCCAGTCGATCAGGCAGTCGATCGGTAGCTTTTCAGTCGATCTCAGCTTCTTCCGGCATGGTTTCTTCATTTCGGCACGGATTTTGGACTTTAAGGTCTCGACTCGATCTTGGACACCTCCCAATGCGACTCAGAGCAACTCTAACTCCCTTGGCCACCTACAACATAAGAATTTGGACTCAAAAAACCTCATGATTTATCATTGCAACACACCAATCAATCTCAAACTTACAAATGATAGAATAATCTAAAACCTTAACAAAATAAGACTCAAACTACTATAATTAACGCTAAACTCTAACTAGAAACACAAGATAAAATGCCACAATTACATGCAAAACAGTCGTCCATATTGTGGAGAAGATAGAGCTTCCTCATGTTGTGGACATTTTCGATCTCTTTCAGGTTGTGCATCAAAAGGTACACATTCATTTTTCATATAATCATTATCTTGATTTACAGCATTTGGGTGGATTTCAGTTACATCTTCATCATTAGAGATCCTAAGGCTGAATCTATTAGAAGCCATTTGTCTAAACTCATTTCTTTTCAATACTGTATTATCTATCTCAATGATCATAACTAACATCTCAGGGTTATTCTAATACTCATCATCATTCCAAGCATCAACACACCCTTCTTGTGTTTGTTTATAATTTAATAATTTATATATATTTTTTGTTCTTTTCAAGACATTTGCCTCTCATTTGCACTCATTCAATATAAAAGTAAGAAAAAATATCAAAATTATGCATAACTTCATTATATTAAACTCCATGTATCATATGTGGTTTAATTTATGCAAGATTTAAATTTGTTAATGTTTATTGTTTATTACATGGACATTTTTGTTTGTTTATCAATATATATAATTTACATTTCTCTATGTTTATGTGTTTGTGTGCGTGTATGTGTGTTCCATGCATTGATGGATTTAACACTAGTATATAATAACAAACCTCTTTTTGTGGTTTTTAAAGTCAACATTGTAGCATCGATATTGGAGTACCCTCCAATATCTCTTTGAAAAACCTATACGACCTTAACGACAAAGACTCCGGCTTTTCATCTTTCCAGATGGTAAATATTTCTCAGAACATGGAGTGAGCAATACAAGCATCGTGCTGCTAGGCGAATCGGTCGTAGAAATGAAATGAAAGGTTAATCCTTACCAACTTGACCTTGTTGCTCTTGGCAACAAACATGCATGAACCATTTCACAAAGTATGTGTCCAGATAGTCCAATGTCTCGATAGTTAGCTCTAGGCCTTCTAGTCGAAAAATAACGGCGATGAAGTCGTGTAGGTGCAGTATTCTGTGGTGGGGATTGTAAATTTCTATAAATTTCCCATTTGTCACTCAATGATGGAACTTTACTTATTCTCTCCTTTAGTCGAGCTGCTTCATAGATAGCTATATGAGTGAAATAAAACAGCTTCAAAATTTGTTGTTAAAGGAATTCAATCTCATTTCATATGTACAAGAATTAAGTGAAAATAAATATAAACAGTTGAGACTATTTACCCCAAGGTTGTTTGATTAGTCATCGTAGCTTGGAACGGGTTCAAAAGATTAACCATATGGGGTTTTATCATCTATTTCCATAGATGTATTTCCCTAACAAGCCGAATTTAGCCTTTGCACAATTTATCACAAAACTCTCATGTCTAACATTCAATATATGGTTCTCTTTTAGAAACACTTATGCATTTATCAGAAGACATTGAATGGTTATGCCTCTCTTCAAACAAGTAAACCAAATAACAATTACTTCTATCCAATCTTATAATGTATTGAGGTTTACTACCTACTCTATTTGATACACCACACCGAATCTTACGTTGGTGCAACATGTTATTTGGTGTGGGTTAGTCCCTACTTGATTGACATTCAAATCCCTATCTTGTGCATACCAATTATCTCTAAACAATTACCCCATCAAGAGTCGTTATCTTCGTTATTTTACGAACACTAAAACCTACGATTGAAGTATAGGGTTTATAAAATATAATAGCGTCTCCTAAGGTTTTGAATTTTTATTTTTATATGGTCTGGCCGAATATTCACACTCAGGAATCCAATAATTTGTACCACTTAGCATTATCACTAATATTTGTCAAATACCCTCGCAGTTTTGAGAACCACAATCCAAATCACATGTACAATCTATTTAATACATGATTCAGTTCCACAAAGCAGTAGCAGGTAACGTGGTTAAAATGCCGAACTTGCATTCTTTAATAATAAATCTTAACTTGAATATTTTGTTAAGTTGAAGTAGTCAAATTCAGTTATAGTTTTTACACCCAAAACATGGATAATTGTAACAACATAAAATCCTAGGGCTTTTAAATCAATCAATATTACAATTAGGGAACCAGTTGGGATTTTTTTTTTCCTAACACTCAATTTGGAGCAATTCAAATATTTCAGTATCGTATACTACTCCGTTCCAGTTTTAATATTTATATGTTTTACTAAATTTTATATTCTTTACAAACTCATTATTATTTATTTTATCTTCAAGTTCAAGCCCAAGAATTCAAGGTCGAGCCTTTAACCAATTTACTCCAAAACATGACCCATCTTCTTCTTTGAGCTTGCATCATTTTCTGAACGGTGAACTCTCAAGGATACTCCTCTCTTATCACATCTCTTTGGCTACCATTTTTGAACTTAAGATTTATCTACTACCCTACAATCTCGATACTACAAGTTACAATTCTCAACCATAATTCGAATTTTGTAACAAACCCTCTGTTGAATCAGGAATCATGGGTGATTGAAACCCTCGGCTCCAAACTCTCAGCCCCTCTTCTGCACACATTCAAAACTCTAATATCTTAGAAAATGGAAGGTAAATAACATCTTTTTTTCTTATCACCTTCAACCAACTTTAAAACATTTTGGGATAATACTAAAATAAAAAATAAAACCTAAACAATCCAATTTATGACCTCAGTCTGGTAATTCGCCGTGTGCTGCACCTGTTGTGCATGGTTGCACGAGTTGCTGAACGACCCAAATTAGTGGTGGGTGAGTGTGAGTGAGCAAGAGTGGGTGCAGTTAGTGTTGAGAATTTATTCTTGGAAATAATTCCTTTTTAGGTTGTTTGCCTATCTTGGGCACAAAATAAATTAGGACTCTAGATTTTGTTTCCTAGTTTGTGTCTAGGACTTTATTTAATGTCCTAGGTTATGTTTAGGATTTGTTTTACTTGTTTACCAAGTTTAGGACTTTAGGTTTGTCTATTTAAGACAAGGCTTGGGACATGTTTTAGAAGTAGCTTTTCCAAGAGAAGAACGCGGCAAGAAAAGCACGAAGCAATCATCAAGGAAGAACATAACCAAGTTACATACTTGAAGCAATTGTCCGAGATCAAGAAAGTCTTCGAAGTTGCATGACCAACGAAGAAGATCATCCTTCACGGAGAAAAGTATTTTAGTATCATAGTGTTTGATACTTTAGTTTTCGTATATTACTTTATATCTTTTATGCATGATCTTGAACAAGAAAAGTAATATAGTTTTCTGGTTTGTACACCCAAGTTCACAAGTATTTTTACTTGTGAACGGAATTTAAATTGCTGTGTTCAAATTACTTTTACAATTCCGCTGCTTATTTTTGTTAATTCTGTTTGATGTTAGTTTCGGTGATTGTAACACCGAAAGCAACATCAATTACTGATACTTATTTTCAAAACCATAGGTCTACAGATTTACAATTGGCATCTAGAGCGGGTTACTTAACGTACTAAGTACTGATCCTTATTTGTTAGGTGCTATGGATGCTCAAGGCAATCCAAGGCCTCCAATCCTCAATTTAGAGAACTACTCTCTCTAGAAACAGAGGATGCGGTGGCATATAAGGAATATCGACAAACGAGCGTGGAGAACCATTCTAGTTGGATGGGAGAAGTCATGAGTTACCGATGCTGATGGAGACAACATCATCAAGAAAGAAATAGATTGGACTGCTGATGAAATAGCCGCTTCAAACTGGAATTCCAAGTGCATCAACACCCTTTGTGGATATATTGACTCAAGCTACTACAGATTTATCAAGAAGTGTGAATCAGCAAAGGATGCGTGGGACGCATTGAAAAGGGTGTGTGAAGTAGACGTGTTCAAACGGTTCGAACCGCCGGTTTGGTTTGGCCAAAAACCTCAAACCGCAACCGAACTGTGAAATCGGACGGTTGGTGGCGGTTTGTGAACCGCCAGTTCATGGTTCGGCCATGGTTCGGTTGGCCGGTTTAAAACGGTTTTTTTTTTTTTTTTAATTTTTTAACTTTTAAAATTCAATATTTTGGATTTTATCCCTATGTTTATTTTTAATTTTATTTAAAAAATACGTGAGGTTAAGTGATAAAATATTAATAACACTTTGAATTAATTTAAAATAAAAAAAAAGTAAACTTGAAGGTTAAATAAGAAATTTTAATTAGAATATTTGAAAATTTTGAAGTTATATATATATATATAGGGTTGGGTTCAAATGAGAACCCGTCATTATATGTGAACCTAGGGACTCATCTTGACATTAGATTGGATAATCTTGATGGTTGAGATCATGACATGTCAGCATGGTAATAATGTAAAAAAATGCATTAATTAATTAAAAATGGTATTTTGGACATATATCAACGTTTACAAAGAGCACTACATTGTTCTTTAGAAAGCACAATAGATTAAGAAAAAAAACACTACGATTGTATACAAAAAGCATCGCAAATTTCGTCTATAAACTGCAAATTCAAAATTTTAAAATGAAACTCAAATCTTAAACAAACCATAACTTTTTCAAATTTTATTCGTTTTGAATGAAATATATATCAAATTAATCACATTCTCAAGATCTATAATTTAAGATACATATTGCATGTTTTAAAACGTAATATATATATATATATATATATATATATATATATATATATATATATATATATATATATATATATATATATATATATATATATAATTAATTAATTAAATTAAAAAAAACTGGACTGATTTTAGCACTACAGTACTATGTAAAAAGCACAATGAACCTGGACATATAATTGCACTGTGCAATATTAGATCTAAGGCCAGAATTAGTCCCTAGGTTCACATATAATGACGGGGTTCTCATTTGAACTCAATCCTATATATATATATATATATATATATATATATATATATATATATATATATATATAGTATGAGGTTAAGTGAGTAAATGGAACTAATCATTTGAAATTTTGAATTAATTAAAAAGAAACTGAACCATCTAAAATATTTGAATTTGAAATAAAAAAATTTATATTATAATATTTGAAATCTTGAATTTAAGTGAGAAAATAGAAATAATACTTTTAATAAATTCAAAAAGAATTAACAATTTTCAAATATTCACTTTTAAAATTTGAAATTGTTACTTTAAACAATTGAAATAACGTATATATTAAATGATAGCTCCCCAACCATTAAAATCAAAGTACACATAATTTCCTCATATTACTTTAGAGAGGTTGAAAGATATAAGTTATTACAATTTTATTGAATTGTTAAAATGATTAATATATCCATCGCGATCATGTGGCTATTACTTATAAGATAAAATATTTTTCTTATTGATCACCAATTCAAAATATCGAATGAGTTTGGTGTTAAAAAATGACTTGAAAAATGAATATTTTATAAATGTATAAAAACCCCAGCGGTTTGAACCGACGGTTCACGATTTGAGAATTGCTCAAACCTTAACCGAACCACCTTATTGGCAGTTACGATTCCGGTTCGAACCGTGGTCAACGGTTAACCGAACCATTGACCGCCGGTTCAAATCGGCGGTTTGGCCGGTTCGTGCAAACCGCTGGACACCTCTAGTGTGAAGGAACCCAGAGCGTAAAGAAATCAAGACTAAGAATGTTGACATCTACCTTTGAGGCGATGAGGATGAGTGAAAAAGAGTCCATCATGGACTATGCCATGAGACTCTCATGTATTGCAAATGAGTGCGGGGAACTTGGTGAAGTAATGAGCAACTCACGTCTTGTGGGAAAGGTACTCTGATCCATCTCAAGGAAATTCAGTATTAAGGTGGTAGCCATAGAAGAATCTAAGGACACAAATGATCTAGATTTCGATGATTTAGTTGGCTCACTCAAGACATTCGAGATGGAATATCTTAGCTCCAACTCAAAAGAGAAGAATGTTGCTCTCTCCTCTGATGTTAACTCCGATAACGATGATGAAGATCTTGGTTTGAGAAGGTTACTTGATAATATCAAAACTACCACATTTAAGGAAGAAGAAGTGTCATATGTGACTCAACGCTTTAACAGATTCTTAAAGAAGAAAAAAAAACATTGGAGGATCAAGTTCAAAGACCAAGCCACAGGTGACAACACCAAAATTTCTTGGGCACACACTTTCCAGATCCCAGTCCTCGCCCTCCGTATCAAACACATCTAGCTCCCCAAAGCCCCTCAGTGAAATTCAATGCCATGAATGCAAAGGTTGGGGACATTACAAAATAAATGTGCGAATACTCTCAGAAAGAAGAGCTTGATTGCTATAGAGTACCCTGAAGATGACGATGATTCTGACTCGCCTAAATCAGTTCCAGCCTTATTATCTTATGTTGAGTGGGATGATGACATCCGTGTTGGTAACACCGAAACCAACACATTGTGCCTGAATGCAGAGGTTGATGAATCTCTTGACGAGTACGAGAAGCTGAGCATTGAGCATAAGAAATTATTTGCTAGTTGGGGAAAACAAGTACTCAAAGTCAGGGATCTTATGACCGAGGTGAACAAACTAATCAAAGAAAAGGATGACCAACTGAATATAATTGTCCGATTGGAGTCGTCACTCACCAAAAAGGATGCTGAGCTAGAACGAGTGAAAACTGAATTCAAGAAGGTCCAATCAACCATCTCAAAAATCAACAAGGGCAAGGCAAAGCTTGACGAAATTCTGGAAATTAGTTTCCCAGATTCCTCGAGACACGGAATCGGTTACAAACCAAATCAGCCAACACCAACATCAAACCAAGAACAGAAATCGACCAAACACCACAAGAAGAGAAGAAGACAATATGTATGTCATCACTGTGGTGATCCTGGTTACATTCGACCTTTCTCCTAGAAGATTGTTGGCAAGAAAAGACATTTTTAGAGGACAAGTGCGTCTGCTGAGTCCCATGACAATTTCCATGTTACTAACACCAAAACCAACACCAGGTTCAAACAGGTCTGGGTCAAAAAATATGAGATCAAATGCAATATGATCTATACGTTCCTGAAATCCCACGTTCCTGGAGCCTAGTACTTTGACAGTGGTTTCTCCAAGCACATGACTGGATCTGAAGATATACTTTCCAACATCATCAGATTTCAAGGAGAAAGGCAAAATATGGTGGAGGTGTAAATGGCCAGATCATTGGCCAATGAACTCTTCATGTTCCTGGTGTTGTAAAGATGGAGAATGTTTTGTTGGTAGAAGGTTTTACTGTAAACTTGATAAGCATAAGCCAGCTCTGCGATGGTGGTTTCAGTGTTAAGTTCAATCGTGAGAAGTGTGAAGTCTATGACGAGGATGGAGCATGTATCCTCACTGGTCAGAGGACTTCTGATAACTACTACTAAATAAATGGTGATGTGTTTTGCAAGTTGTCTCAATTGAGTGATGTTGAGGTGTGGCATCAAAAACTCGGGCATGTCAACTACAAGATGCTGGAAAGGTTAGCCAAAAAGGAAGCTGTGAATGGGCTTCCTAAGCTCAACACAAAGATTATCCCTGTATGCGAGGCATGTCAGAAAGGAAAGCTAGTCAGGGTGTCACATCCTAATATTGTCTGACACATTTGAGATGATCATGGAAGGTAATCTCTCTTACTTTCTTGGTTTGAATATTTAACAACTAGATGACGGTATTCTTCTCTCTCATACCAAATATGCTAAGAATCATGTTAAGAAATTTGGGTTAGAGAATGAAATGTATAAGAAAACACCGTTAGCCAAAACCACGAAACTGTCAAGAGATGATGATGGTAATGGTGTTGATAACACCATATATAGGAGCATGATAGGAAGTGTTTTGTACTTAACAGCGAGTAGGCCTGATATCATGTATAGTGTGTGTCTATGTGCTAGGTATCAATCAAACCTTAAAGAGTCACACCTAAAAGCTATTAAACAAATCATTAGATATATAGCTGGTACAACTAAATTGGGTGTTTGGTATTTTAAAGAAACTGGTACTGAACTCGTGGGTTATACTAACTCGAACTGGGCTGGAGATGTTGTGGAAAGAAAGAGTACTACAGGGGGGTGTTTTTTCTTGGGTAATAACTTTATCTCATGGTATAGCAAAAAATAAAATTGGATTTCTCTTTCTACAGCTGAAGCCGAGTATATTATAGCTGGAAGTGCTTGTACACAGTTGTTATGGATGAACCAAATGATAGAGGACTACGGTCTACATAGTAGAATATTGACTGTGCTCTATGATAATTCCAGTGCCATTGATATCTCGAAAAATCCAGTCCAGCACTCACGAATCAAACACATTGACATAAGGTACCACTTTATTCGCGACTTGGTTGAGAGGAAGATAGTTAGTCTCGAGCATATAGGAACAGACAATCAGCTTGCTGACATCTTCATAGAGGCATTAGATTTAGAGACCTTTTCTCGTTTGAGAAGAGATCTCGGAATGTGCATTGTCTAAATCCGTGTTAGTTTTGATGTTATGACACCAAAATCGTCATCAGTCATAACATCTGTATATTTATGCATGCATTTTTATTTTCTTTTTCATACATAATCTAAATGCATTGGTTCTGGTTTAAAGTGCAATAAGGTCATGTGTTGTCATAAAACTGGTGACAAAAAGACTAACCTCTTCAATTAGGTGATTGTGGAACTTTCCTACAGAAACTGGTTCTCTCAGGTCCAAAAACAAGAGGTGTTAACGGCAATTGCTAAAGATAAGCTAAATCTCTTCAAATCTATAAAAAGATGAAGAAATTATGGATTAAAAAGGATCCAATCTTTAAATTTCACCTCATTGAGTTATTTTGACGTAGTCATTAACTTGGGTAAAGGAGCCTGTATTCATTGACTTCACCTAAAGCAATGTTGGTTATAATGTCATCAATCATGTAAAGCAACACTGATCAAGTCACTAAAACCATAAATTATATTTTTAACCTTTTTAGGTCATGATTTTTAGGCATCAATTAAGATATTCATACCTTGAGAAGATGCCTTTTTGCTGTGTGTTCTGTTACTTGTGCTTGTGTCTTTGCTGAACTCTCTTAATCTTGTTTTGAATCTTTCTAACCAAATGTTTTGGTGGTGTTATAATCGGACGGTTGGACTGGTAATAAAGCGATTAATTTGGTGAGTGAAAAATTGCTTTGCAAAATATTCATTCTACTTTGGTGATAGTTTAAATAATTCAGCTCTATTTTCGATTGATTTTTTAGTAGAGACGTGTGGTTTTTATTTCCAAATTAATGAGATAGTGGTTAAGTGGATTGGGATCATGTGTCCTAGATTAAGGGGGAGTGGGTGTTTGTTTTTTGAAGGAAAGAAAATATATTTTCGTATAAAATAGGCTGAGAGGTAAATAAGGGATCCTTTTCTTTTCTCTCTCCTGGCAACAGTCACTTTTTCTAGTATAAAAGATCGCTTTTTTTATCGTTTGCCCTACTTCTCCAAAACTCACCTGCAAATTTTAATCTCTCTCACAGTTTTTCTCTCTCTCTCAATTGCTGTTTGGTTTTTGCGTGTCCTTTCTTCAAAATTTCTACAGGATGTCAAACCCTTCTTCTTCGTCCAATATTCCTGACCTATCGGCGGGCGTTGTCAATCCCGGCGAATAGGTCCGTTGAATCTTCCAAGATTCGGTGGCCTGGACATCCGCGAAGAAATTGGTGGTGCTTTGCCTCCAAACCCATCACAAATTGCAACATCTCATGCCTGTCCTCTGCCGCTCGATTCTCAAGATATTATTACTGCTCTGGTGCCCTCCGACAATGTTCCAGAAGTCCAGGTTTTTCCAGGACAGCAGGGCAATGAAATCGATGTAGAAAATCCTCCTGACTTGCCGTTCATCGCTGCCACTTTTGGACGGGTTGGGAACTCAACCCTAAAAAGATCATGGAGGTTCAGCAATATTCCTCCAGGTGTAGTTCCTGTGGCTGTTCCAAAAATCCAAGCAGGTCCGCGGCGTAATGTGCCTCTCGAGCACATGAAATCTGCCGAGGACGTCACGGTCATGACAGACTCAAATGACAAGGAATTTGTGCCCCCTACACTTGTTGCCGCACCGGTGCCCTCATCTACTCCAAGGCTATCCAAGTCGACGACTCCTCACCGGAAGCAGACAGTCAAGATGGCTGACAAGAAGAATCCCCCGGCGTCAATTAAGGTGTCGCCAGGCTCTACTGAAATTGAGTATTCAAGCCTCCCATATGAGATTCTTGATTTTTTCACTGGAGAAGTTACTAGTTCCTCCAGTCCGATGACTACTGCTCCTCCTCTCACTCCAGTTCATTTAACCCAACCAGTGCCTAAACCTGAGCTTTTCGACTACTCACCCAACTCTAATGACGTGTTTCCCCTTGGTAGTTACTTGTCTGCCATACTAAGGGAAAAGAAAAAGAACAAAGCTGCCAGGAAAGCTGCTGGAAGTTCGAAAGTTGTGTCTCCGGTCCAAACTCCATCTGAGGCTGCTCTGCACACCAATGTTGGTTCTGGTGATGGGTCACTGAAACCAACTTCTCCTGCCACCAACCTTGCCTCTTCTTCTAGCTCTGGATATGCTGATTTTGTTGCTCCTGAACGTGCATCGTCCTCATCTGACCCGTTGCCTGCTGACTTTGATGATGATGAGGTTCATGGTGTTGAAATTGAGGACATGGTGCTTGTGTCACCAAAGTTCTTAACTTTGGAAGCAGAAGAGCTATTTGACGTCTATCACACTCAAGTACTGATTGGTGAACGCTGAGTCCCAGTTGAGGTCTTTGAGAAGCAAAACTTGATTGCCTTCTTCAAACATCGAGGTATGTATTCGACCGTTACTACTGCTATGCCATTTGTGCATGATGTCGTCCTTGAGTTCTACGCAAATATGTTGCCGTCTGTTGTTGATTCCTTATCTGTAAATTATGGAAAAGTGTTTGTGCGTGGGAAGGTTTTTTATTTTACCCCTGATTTGATCAATGAGATGTTTGGGACTGAGTCATATCATGGAGACTCAACTGTGGATGACATGGATGAGATCATCAATTTTCTATCTAGTGGGATGACGAAGAAATGGCGTGAGCAATTACCCTGCACGCGTCTTTCCTCTCTCTATTCTGTTCTGCATAAGGTGGGAGTTTTCAACTGGGTCCCTACCAAGAATGCGACGGTGGTCACTCGTCCCCAGGCGGTGTTTTTATATAAGCTTGGTTGCGACAACAAATTCAACTTTGGCCAGCATGCCTTTGAGGCCATCACAAGGTTTGCAACGACCAAGGCCGCTTCCTCTCTATATTTTCCGTCTCTAGGATTGTACTACATAAGACCGCGATTGGAGGTGGTTTGAGCTTCAATAGGTGAGATGAGGCAACGATGGTTACAATGAGGTGTGAGCACGACAATTGTAGTTGGTATGTTCATGCCTCGACGGAGTGCGTCAATGATTATTTTTACGTGTGACAATTTAATAATGTTCACACATGTGGAATTTGTATTACATCATTAAAACAAAATCATATTAATGTTGAGCTTGTCTCACTCTTTATTATAGACGATGATCATCAAACACTGGACACTCGTCCCATCGATGTTGTGAATTTGTTCTCCAATAAATATAGGTTACAAATTTCATACAAAATTGTCTTTTGTGTTGTGGAGAAGGACAAAAGATGTGTACTGAGTGATGTTGGAGAGTCATTTGGGGATTTAGATTTCTACCTTGAATGTGCTCTAAAATCTAACCCTGGTTCGCACATAGTTTTAGAGATTGACGAGGAGTCACGACATTTCAAGAAGACTTTTATTTCATTTGTGGCATGTATTGAAGGCTTCAATTTATGTGGACCTTTGTTTTTCATTGATGAAACACACTTGAAAGGAAAGTTCAAGAGTCATCTACTTGGTGCAACTGGGAAGGACGGGGACAATGTTATATTTCCTCGACTCATTTATATGTACATATGTAGTATATAATTATATAAGAGTAGCATGTAATAAGTTTGGGCTTGCTATGTTTGTGGTCTATTTGGTCCTTTATAGGTATAAGATTTACTTGTTTAGTATAATTCCACACTGCTTATACATAGTAGTACAACTAGTATGAGTTTAATTATGACTACTATGATAAAATGATTCATCGTTCTGACGCGGAATGTTGTTGCATGCACCGATCTTGACCTTGGGTACATATTCAGCCATCCGTGTCTTAATTGTTTTACATTTGATCATTTCTTCCCGTGTCGGTTCAAGGTCACCTATTACAACTTGTTTCACAACTTCAGTTTTAGAAATTCATGTTTATCTACTTGTATCTAGGTAGGGAGGAAAAAAGTTCGCACACAGCTATAAAATTTATTTTGTACACCGCGGGGGGTTCTATTTTTCTTTTAATGGGATTTCTGGCAATTGGATTATATAGTTCTACTGAACCAATATTTAATTTTGAAACACTATTCATTCATGCTATCCCATGGCCTTGGAAATAATATTTTATATTGGATTTTATTGCTTTTGCTGTCAAATTATCAATCATACCCCTACATACATGGTTACCAGATACCCATGGAGAGGTGCATTATAATACTTGTATGCTTTTAGCAAAAATCTTATTAAAAATGGGAGCGTGTGGATTAGTTCGAAACAATATGAAATTATTCCCCCATGCTCAACCTATATTTCCCTCTGGTTGATAATAATAGGGGCAACACAAATAATCTATGTAACTTCAACATCTCTCGGCCAACGAAATTTAAGAAAATGAATAGCCTATTCATATGTACCTCATATGGGTTTCATAATTATAGGAATAGGCTCTATCACTAATATGGGACTCAAAGAAGCCCTTTTACAAATAATCTCTCATGGATTTATTAGAGCTGCACTTTTTTACTTACGACTTATGATAGAATATAGCTTGTTTATCTAGACGAAATGGGTGGGATAGCTATCCCAATGCCAAAAATATTCACAATGTTTAGTAGATTTTCGATGGACTCCCTTGCATTAGCGAGTATAAGTGGTTTTGTTGCTGAACTAATATTTTTTTTGACTAATTACTAGCCAGAAATATCTTTTAATGATAAAAGTTCTAATTAATTTTGTAATGGCAATTGGAATAACACTAACTCCTATTTGTTTATTATCTATGTTACGCGAGATGTTCTATGGATACAAGATATTTAATATTCCAAACTTTTTTAATTCTGATTCTGGACCGCGTGAGTTATTTCTTTTGATCTCTATTTTTTTACCCATACTGGGTATTGGTATGTACCCCGATTTCCTTCTTTCACTATCAGTTGAAAAGGTTTAAGTTATTCTATCCTTTTCTTTTTAGAGATAGTTGTTATTTATAAATAATTTTATAAAAAAAATGTTTATTATATAATAACAAAAAGGAGACTTTTTCTTTTATGTTAAGTAAAAAAAAATGAATAATGAATTTGAACTGGAGAGAACTCGACGAACTACTGTCGTAGTAATTCGTCGGGTTCTCGCCAGTTCACACAAAGTTTTTTAAATCTGATATTCGATATACACTTTTCTATTCGTATTCGAAAGGACCCTTTTTGAATTCTGAATTCAATTAAATGTAAATGAACCATAACTATGTAGTCCTATTTCTAATAGATTGATTCCTAAATAGAATATCCAAATTATAAGAAATCCAATAGACRCCACAATTGCTGAATTTGTAATCTTCCACTTTAGATTTGTTCGAATATGTAAATAAATCGCGAATACAATCCAAGTAATAAAAGCCCAAGTTCCTTTTGGGTCCCAACTCCAATAGGATCCTCATGCTCTGTTAGCCCATATCGCTCCCAAAAGAATTCCTATGGTTAAAAAGATAAACCCTAGATTAATAACCCGATAACTCCAATAATCTAATTGTTTAATTCCTTGTAGAAAAAAGAAGTATTTTGAAAAAAATTACTTCACTCATTCATATCTTCGATCTCACCAAAGAAAAATGACTCGTTTAAATAATGATTACTCTAACTGTAATGAATAAAAGAGATACTTATAATAATGATCCACGTAAAAGGGTTGCATAGAATAATATCATCATACTTACGTGCATTATTAGCCACTCGGATTGAAGAGCGGGTACTAATATTTTGGATTCACGTATTTTAGTTAAAAGACCGAAGTAGCAAAGCCCTATGTAAAAATAACACTTAGACAATCATTGTGCTTAGCAGGTTTTTTTTTTTTTATTGAAATGTGGAACAATCTGAATAAGTGAAAAAATCCATGAAAGAAAGATTAACGATTCATATAAATCACTAAAATGTCCTAAATAAATTCAACGAGTAATTAATAATCATGTTATATAGAAGAAAGTAATTATAATGCCTTTTTCAGATGAATCATATAGTTTACGAGTTCATCGACTAAAAAGGTTATCAAATAAATTGTAATTATTATTGAAATGATCGAAAAAGAAATATGAGTTAATATAAGCTCTAAGGTTGAAAATATCATAAAAATAAATCAAAAAAGTAATCCCTAAATTAGAAAATCAAAACTAAAATGGGAGTTGAATTCATTATTCATTATAGGATCTATTAACTTTTTTTAGTAAACCATATGCCGCCACTCGGACTCGAACCGAGATGCTCTATAACTGCTTCCTAAGAGCAGTGTGTCTACCAATTTCACCATAGCAGCTTCTCTTGAATTCATAATAGCCTATGAATAAGCAATCGTCTAGATTTTTGAATTCAATTGGGTGTAATATTTTTTAGGAAAGATTTGAATTGATGAATAAAAATCCATTCAACTAGGTATTTGAAGGTTCATTATTTGAATTTTAGTCTAGGGTTTTAGTTTTATTGTGTTTTTATTTCTTTCTACTTTCCTCGACTTGAACTCTTGTAAAGAGACTATATTGAATCATTTAAAATAAACACATCTCTTATCCTGAACATAGACTACTCACAACATTACAATACCATAGTAAGAGCACAATCACATAAATACATACTACACACAGACATGATTGTATTTTTTAGGTGTCACATTTCATATTCTACAAAGTAAAACAAGTATTTCAATAACATATTTCACATTAAATATCTTAATACATAATCCATACTTTTGCGTCTAACACCATACTAAAAAACAACTTTCTGGCAAATCACTTGGTCTAATACCAAATAAAAAAATAGCGCGGGGGTGGGGGGCGTGTGAGTGTGGGATGGGAACCTACATGATCTTCTGTCAATGCTATAAACATCCCTCTACTGATCACTGTTATGGGATTAGGGAGGTGCCACTTCATAATCCTCGACATCTTCTTTCGTAAATTATTCCTCTCGTCGATGATCCCCGCATGCTCACACAACCAGTACTTTGCAAACAAAATGAAATTACTAATTTCTAAGAACAATGTTATTTTAATACTACTTTAAAACATAATTAAAACTAAAACCTGAAAAATTTATAATTTATTTTCTTACCTGCAGTATCATTGTGCAACCTTTCACTTTAAAAGGTTCCTTATGTTTATATACCAACAAATCTACTAGCATGTTCTTTATCTCCACACTCCAATTGTAATTCCTCATGTTGTCAGGGTCCTAGACATACTATGACCATCCCCAGGTTATGATAACCCCGGTCTGAGGAAAGAAAACGTTCACAATGAATAGTAGGCAAAGCATCCTCACAACATTCTCAATGTCATTAGCTAGCGATTCCTTCCTCCAAGGTACTTCATGTAACTTCTCCTTTTACCAATCTCTAATTTTGTTTGGGCTCAACCTTAAACATCCTCTTGGAAAAACTCCACTCATTTTTTCCCTTTGAACAAATTTATTTTTTGATCACCACCACAATACCAAAAATCAGCTACACATCACCCTTTGTCACCCCCACTGCCTTCCAACCAACAAAAACTTTTGATCATTAGGGTTAAATGTGCACATAATGTCTGCGATGTTAGAATCGGCCCTTGAACAGTCGTCGGAATCCTCACTACCTGAGTGAAAGCATTTGAATGGAAGGTAAAATGGCTTCTTCTTCATAACATTTAAATGTTCTTCGCCAATTTTATCCCTATTATTATTAAACACAGTTACAATGCTTGCCATTATGGACCTAATTTGCCTATAAACATTCCAAATATTACTTACTATTTAAACATAAATTACATAAAAAGAATTCCCATAAAGAAACTTAAAAATTGGTTCACCGACAATAGTATGGAATTTAAATAGTTAGTTATTGGTTGTATGAAATATTAAAACTAATACAATTAAAATTAGTAAAATTAAACACACCGACAATTCGTTAGTAACTCCCGTACTAGATGTATGTAATTAGCACATTTCTTATATTTTTAAAGTGGTTTAACACTTATACTACAATTTGTATTACACACTACAAAGACAATTACATATTGTTTCATTGTCACATTCAATATTCCATACTATAGTTTGCATAAGATAGTACACAGTTAATATTTCAACTATTTAATTGTCACAGTTCAATATTTCATACTACACAGCCAACGCCTAAAAACTATTTAATAGTAACTTAAAAGAAGTATGTAATTAAAATAATCACTATATGATAGTATGAAATATTAAACTAGTACAATTAAATAGACCATCACTTCGTTTGTACAACCCCGTTCTAGTAGTATGTAATTAGTACATATTCTTATATTTTTAAAAGTGGTCAACACTGATACTACAGTTTTTATACCATACTACACAATCAATTACATACTGTGCTACCAACCAATCACCCGCAAAAATATCATGACTCATTGTAAACATAATAATATTTATGCATTGATGCAAATCGATATAATTCTATATTGTTCTAATGTCACACTATAGTATGTGTGTGTATATATATATATATATATATATATATATATATATATATATATATATATATATATATATATATATATATATATATATATATATTATATATATATATATATATATATTATATATATATATATATATATATATATCATATTCTTTATGTTTAAGTTTTGCAAATTACTACTGCATTTTACACACCTCACAAAATAATTTAATACTGCATTTTAGAATTGCATACTATCTCAAACAATCGGTAGTACAAGTACCAGATGAACAAAATTCATACTGCGAAAAATTAGGGTGTTTTATGAATTAAAATCAAATATAGTCCTACTGCGGTGGATTTATGTCTAATAAATCCAAGGTTAATACCATATGTAGGCAAATACTTGTGTAAGACCGGTCTCATATATGAGATCATTTTTTATCCATGTCCAACTATACGACCTGAAACCCATTGACCCACCCCATAATATTAATATACGAATAAAGAAGAAAAACATATAAAGTCGTTGCCCCCTCCCTCTTTCACACACAAACAATTTTGGCCGGCCCAATCTCTCCGCTCTCTTCCCTCAATAGTGCTCTCTCTTTCCGTAACGCCCCGATTTCGATAAATCGAAATAGATTTGTATTTTAAATAATAATTGAAGGAATCTTGGCGTCATAAATAAATGTCGAGTTTCATAACAATAACATTATAAAAATTTATAATTTCAAAATGATCAAGTTTACGCAGCGGATATTTAAAACAATAAAAACAAATTGCTATCAGTGAAAAACGATAGCTAAAGTACTCTAGTTCCACATTCTTTCAAGAACATACAAAAAACAAAACGGATAATGAGTATCCCTATTCCTTCCTCAATTCTCATTCACTCGATATTCTATCGCTATAAATAACGAAGTCCTTCGTTGGGTCGGGAATTGTCAAGACGGGTGCGGTAGTGAGCTTTTTTTTCAGTTCTTGAAAACTCTCCTCGCACTTCAAGCTCCAAACGAACTTCTCCCCTTTTCTCGTAAGTCGAGTCATCGGCACAGCTATCTTAGAAAATCCTTCGATAAATCTTCGATAGTAGCCTGCTAGACCCAGAAAACTGCGAACTTCACTCGCATTCGTGGGGGTGGCCCATCTATTAATAGCTTCAACCTTAGATGGATCCACTTCTATCCCTTGAGCAGTGACGATATGACCAAGGAACACTACTCGGTCCATCCAAAACTCACACTTACTAAACTTCGCATACAACTTCTCCTCGCGAAGTGTTCCCAACACTATTCGTAAGTGTTCTTCATGCTCTTCTCGATTCTTCGAATAAATCAAGATGTCGTCGATGAAGACTATGACGAACTTATCCAAGTAGGGGTGGAAAACCCTATTCATCAAATCCATGAACACTGCTGGAGCATTGCTTAGCCCAAAAGGCATCACCACGAAACTCGTAGTGTCCATATCTCGTCCTGAAAGCAGTCTTCGGAATGTCACTCTCTTTGATCTTCAACTGATGATACCCCGACC
>BMAC01000964.1:216369-233362 GCA_014905375.1 Phtheirospermum japonicum | reverse complement strand
ATAAACTTGGCCCAAGCCCACCCAGAACCAAAACCCTACCCTTTCAAAAAATGTTTGATCTTGGTTTAAAAAGCAAATGACATTAGGCCTTGATTTTAAAGTCCGGTAACCGAAAATGATTAAAAACGACCCAATGGATTAATCGAATGATTTCATAGTCGACCCAATAGTAATTTGACATAAATGAATAAATTTTAATAATTATAATAGTTTCTTAAAGTTAAGAAATATAATTTAAGTAAATAAATAAATAAATTACTAAATAATTATAATTGTTTCTTTAAAGTTTTTAACAAGAATTTTAATTGAAAATGAACTATATATTCGTTTTAAATAGAATTCTTAGATTCTTTAAAATTAAAATAGAAAATTCGTTTATGGCGACGAGCTTGGGACTAGGATCATATTTCTAATTCACAATGATAAATAAAAATATAAATATGAAAATATGCAATTTATGCATGGGTGTTACACTTTCTCTCTATGTTTTTTGGCCATGGACATAGGAGAAATGAGGTATCAAGATTTAGTAAAAATACAAAGATGTCTAGAGACACAAATCGGAGACGTTCGAACCACCCAACACCGATGATTCAGTGGTTGTCATGGCATGAGGTTCGACCGACTGTTCTTTGAACCTGGAGAGACAAATTCCATCCTAGGAAAAGAGAAATCATATAGCAATTTCATGTACTTACAAAGCTCAACATTAATGGCAGTGGATTTTAAGGACTTTTTTTTGATGTTAGAGTTTCGGTAGAGGAGATGGTGGAGGTCAAGCATTGAAAGGTTGGGACAAAAGCGTACTCTCTCTCTCTCTCTCTCTCTCTCTCTCTCTCTCTTCTCTACCATGGCTGTCGGTCGTCTTAGACCACAACACTGCTTGTTGTCATCCGTTATGTTTTTACAAGTTGAAGATGTGTGTGTGTGTCTCTGTGTGTGTGTTCTTGTCATAGATAGTGATAATTAAATGTATTTGATGGTGTATATGGGCATCTCCATGATGTCATTGTTCTCGTATCCTGAGGTCTCGACAGATTTAATAATGCGTCACTAAATACGCTTCTCATAGTAGAAGCATAGAAAGATCATGTTGTGTAGATGTAAAAACACCTATTTTATTAGAAATGATTTGTGTTTACTTGTTTTATAGCCATTTCTTTATTTATTTATTTAGTATAAGGGTTTACAAGTTGGAGGGTTTTGCTTCTTGGTTATTCTTTTATGAGATAGATATATGCTTAAATTTGTACATTATAACTAGAACAATAATATTATTTCCATATTGGTTTTAGAATCTGTGTTAGTATAGTGGTGTTAGTGTCTTTAGACCATGATCAGAGATACTTACAAATTTAAGATTTCCAAACACTTACTACTTAAACTTTCTTGAGACATGAGGCAACTCTACACCAAGTTTGGGATTATTCCGAGTTCGTTTGGGCAGTGCGACATTAGGGTGACGATGTGTTGTCTTCTACGCGCAAGTAAAATTTTGAAATGGTGAGCAAAGACTCTTCGAAAATGATTTTTGTGAACCTATTTATGTGGGGAGTTCCTAGGAGAGTGAGGAAGGTCTCCACCAAACTTGACCACTAAACTGCTCCGTTTGAGTAGTAAACAATATGAACGTTCGAGACATGGCAGTTCAATGTTTTAATCGTTATTCTTAAGTGAGTAAGGGATAATGTATATTTTGTCGCAAGCATGATGTATATTTTTCTTAGAAATTCTTGTTTCATACATAATAGATTGTACAAGGATCAGCATTTAACTGTGTGAAACTTTGAGTTTTCATATATGATTGCCTTTTTGATTCTATATTCTATGAATAGTTTACATTGTCTTAGTCGTTTTTATCAAGAATTAAATTGGTGTAATTATTCAAGTTTTAAAATTATAAAAGTTTAGACATTTTTTTACATTATAATCCACATAATATATTTACTTAAAATATCATAAAATATAGTTAATTTGAAATATATATATATATATATATATATTATTTTTGATTTCACTATAATCTTTATAATAAATTATTTAAGTATCACAATCGTGTACAAAAGTGTCATGAACTACATAAAAAAAAGTATCACATATTTATATTTTCGATTTCTATATACTTTTTGCCAAGAATTAAATTAGTATAAATTATTCAAGTTTTTAAATTATAAAAGTTTAGGCATTTTTGTGCATTATAATCCACGCAGTATATTTACTTTAAACATCATAAAATATAGTTAAATTAAAAAAAATTATATATTTAAGTGTCACATATTAAAGTATTAAAAATATATAGTTAAAGTATCACAACTTTATGACATTTGATATCAAACTTTCACATTTATGTTTTTTTTAATAAGTTGTTAATGTATCACAAAATGATATTAAAGTCTCACAAAATATAGTTAAGGTATCCAAATGTTTTTGATATCTAAGTTTTATTTTCATTTATGTTTTATTTTTAATAGGTTGTTAAAGTATCAAATAATGGTGTTGCATTATTACAAAATATAGTTAAAGTATCATATATTTCTGATATGCGATTTTTTTTTAACTTTTTTTTTGTATAATATGTAGTTAAAGTATCACAAAAGGTTGTTTAAGTATTATAAAACATAGTTCAAGTATCACATACTTTTGATATCTAATCTCTATAATTAAATATATGTTTTGTACAATAGATGATTCAAAAATTACAAAAAATTGGTAAAGTACTAAAAATATTGTTATAATATCCCATTTTTAAGATACTTGAATTCTATTTTCAAATCTACATTTTTTCGCAATAGATAGTTAAAGTATCATAAAAGATTTAATAAAATATAAAAATATATTAAAGGGAAAACACACACACATAATATATATATATATATATATATATATATATATATATATGTGTGTGTGTGTGTGTGTGTGTAAAAATTTTATAATAAATTATTTAAGTATCACGATCGTGTACAAAAGTATCATGAACTACATAAAAAGTATCACAATTTATTCTCTTCAACATTGTTGTCTTCGTCATGCCAATTATTGTCCAAGACTCCTTTCTCACGAAGCAATCGCACAAATACTCAATACCCACATTGATTCATTCTTCCACCCCCTTCCCTCAAAACCCACCGATTCTTTATTTTGAGAAAATTGAAAAATCTATGAAACATTTGAACCTCCAACTCCATGTCAGGTATCTAGATACAAATCACCCAGACTTTGCTACATAGAATTTGGAAGCTTCAATATATACATACCTTATTATGTCATAAAAGTTTAAAAATATATATATGAAGAGCATGAGTTCTTTATTATAAGAAATTATAATCAGCTACTCAAAGTTTTAAAATGGTTCAACATACTAACAGAATTATTAATTGATTTGCTTTACTCTTTAACTTTCATGTATACAATATTCACAAAAAAATGACCCAAAAGAAGTATAAAATCATCAAAATGAATAATAAAATATTACTAAATAGGAGATCGGAGACAATTCAATCCATCAAAAAAAAATTACATTTATAGAACTCCCATATATATGAATCACAAAACCCATTCCTTGATGTCTCGCATAAGCAAGTTTTGCAAAAACTTTGAGCATTTTACATGAGAAATAAATAAATAATAATAATAGAAATCAACTAATAGTCATTAGAAACCAGTTAAAGTATGAGGGATGAAATATAGATCCAAAATCATAAATAAGGGGTGAAAGAGAAAGAAAAATAAGATTCCGTCAGAACTACACAGAGATTATATAATGAATATGCATGAATTTTCACTTTATCAGTTGATTTATGGCTTTTGTTTCCTCAAATAAAGATAATCGTTAGGCAAAAACATCGTTATATCCTGCAATTGAAGATTTATGGCTTTATTGATTATGGAATTGATTTAGTTACAAATCAATTTTGTTGTCTTTCATTTTCCGATTCAGCAGTTGGGGCTGCGGATTTGAAGGTGCCACTATTGGAGCTACGGGTTTGGTGAAGAAGATGGAAATGGAGCTACGATTTTGTTGCGAATCAAGAGTTTTTGAGGTTTTGGATTGGGGCGAGTTCTTGGGTTAGGGTGGGCAATGGGTTGGGTTCGGGTCAATTTACAAAATGATAAAATGTGGTCTCATACTATGAGACCGGTCTCACAAGAGACCTACTCCCATATGTATATTTTAAAACACAACACTGAAGTATGAAGTATAGGAAAAAATTTCTACAATAAATCGAAATACAAAAAACACTAATAAAATGACACTCGCAATACATTATGAAATTTCAGGTGAAAATCCATTAACATCAAACTAAACATCCAAAATATTATAGTATGTATTCAAATGCAACAGTTTGTATAAACCCATAATGCGGTTGATTCACTGCAATAAATAAAAAAATATTCACTTACACAATACAGCAAAATTAGACGCAACCAATTAGACAATTTATTTAAGATACTACACAGTCACTTCCATATTATTTTAACAGTCATTTACACGCAATAAATACATGCTAAATAGTACACATAATAAGATACCATATTGCGCCAAAGAACAAAAAAAAAATAAAAAAATTCAACACATGAAGATTATGAATAATTTGCTGCAATAAATAAAAAAAAAACATAAATAAAATGACACCCACAATACAGTATGAAAATTCAAGTGAAAATCCATTGACATCAAACTAACCATCTATTGGAGAATTATATTAAAGGCCATAACTGGAATGGCTACACACAGACCGAAAAAGCTGAATCCTTTGTATGTTTATAAATGGAAATGTATTGACTGCATTGATTACATTATACAAGAAAGGAGTGGTGTATATATACACTCCATGGAACATCCTAGAAGGCACTACGTGTAGGCCTATTATTTGTGAACATATAAAACAAAATAACCAGCTGGAAATGAGAGGAAATAAAGGGACCACAGTACCAGACCTACAAACGGCATTCTCTAGTTTTGTCTTTTGTTCATGCATGAAACCTATGTATGTGTATATTCTAATACGCCCCCTCAATTCGTACTCGGCTTTGGTCCCACAGTTAACTTGTTCTTAAGGCGAGTAAAGAATTGTCCAGTCAACGGCTTTGTCAATATGTCAGCTATTTAATGCAGCTTGGGAATGTGGTGCACAGAAATTATCTTATCTTCAGTTTTCTCTTGAATGAATCGTATGTCAATCTCCACGTGTTTGATCCTTGTATGATGCACAGGATTGACTGAGAGTAACACGGAACCTAAGTTATCTACCCAGACTGTGGTAGGGAACTTCTGACGACAATTACTTCAGCCAATAAAGATCTCAACCATATAATGTCACAGGTGGCAGCAGCTAGGGCTCTGCTTTCTGCTTCAATGCTTGATCGGGCAATGCTTCTCTGCTTTTTGCTGCTCCAGGAAATGAGATTAGTGCCTAGAAAAATAAAAAAACTAGTTGTGGATTTCCTATCATCAATGTCTGACCCCCAATCAGCATCAACAAAACCTGTGAGTGTTAGAGTAGAATTCTTGGTGAAGTTTAATCCATGACTGATGGTCCCTTTCAAGTACTTGAGTATTCATTTTACAGCTTTCCAATGAGTGTGCAGGGGTGATTGCATGAATTGGCTGCATTTGTTGACACTATAGGATATTTCTGGCCGAGTTATTGTAACATATTGAAGAGCACCAATCACTTGTCTGTAGAGAGTAGCATTTTCCACTGGTTGCCCTTCAAATTTAGACAGGACAGGTGTTGCAATCATGGGACTACTAATTCTATTACATTCAGCCATATGAACTCTTTCAAGGATGTTATAAATGTATTTACTCTGTCCAACATACAATCCATTCTGTGTAGGTGACAGTTCCAATCCAAGAAACTGATGAGGAGAGACAAGATCCTTCAAAGAAAAATGTGTCTCGAGGTCAGAAATAATTTTTTCAATCATGGCATTATTGTTGCTGGTTAACAAGATATCATCCACATATGCAAGAAGGAATGCAGTTCCTGTGGATTTATTATAGTAGAACAGTGAAGAGTCAGCCTTTGAAGACTGAAATCCTAGTGAGTGCAGGACTTTGTTAAGCTTTTTGAACCAGGACCTGGAAGCTTGCTTGAGACCATATAAAGATTTGTGTAATTTGCAGACTAGATTTTGACCTTGTTCAAATCCTGGAGGCTGAATCATGTATAAATTTGTATCTAAATCCCCATTAAGAAAAGCATTATCAATGTCAATTTGTCTAAGTGACCAACCTCTGGATATAGATAGAGACAAAACAGTTCTAATTGTAGTAGGCCTTACAACATGGCTGAAAGTTTCATTGTAGTCCAATCCAAGGATTTGACTGTATCCTTTTGCCACAAGTCTAGCTTTGTGCCTTGAAATGGAGCCATCAACATTTCTCTTGAGCTTGAAAATCCACCTACATCCAATAGCAACCTTTCCAGGGGGAAGTTGAGTCAATTCCCAAGTTTTGTTTCTTATGAGGGCCTGATATTCATTTTCCATAGCTAGTTGCCAAGCTGCGATGGCTGCAACCTCAACATAGGATGTAGGTTCTGTATCATCTGAGAGTGAACACTGATACACTTTAGGTTTGAAAATCCCAGCTTTTGACCTGGTTATCATTGGGTGCATCCTGGGAGGAGAACTTGTAGGAGCCTGCAAGGGAAGGTCAGGAACAGGAGAAATATTATGGTTAGGTGCACCTTGATTCTCTATTGGCAAATCTATATAAAATTGACCAATCTAAATAGAAGGATTAGAATTGTTGGAATGTGAAGAGGGGGTAAGACTAGGTGAAGTGGTGGAACTGGATTGATGTTGATTGTGTGAAGGAGATGAGGTGGGAGGGGTTTGAGATGTGTTTGGGGAGGAGGAGTTAGTATAGTTGTTGGGTTTTGGATGAGTAGCAGGTATGAATATGGGAGCAATGGGATCAGACTGAACATTAGGGGCAAGAGAATTTTTCTGCACATGATAAGGAAATTGACCTTCATCAAAGACATGTCTGGTGATGATGATCCTTTTATTGGGGATTAAGACCTTATATCCTTTATATTGGTCATGATAACCAAGAAAAACACAAGGTTGACTCTTGAATTCCAATTGGTGCTTGTTGTAAGGCTTAAGATAGGGATAACAGCAGCAGCCAAACACTTTCAACAAGGTGTAGTCAGGTTTTTGTTTAGTTAAAGCCTCAAGTGGAGTCATGTACTGAAGGGACTTGGTGGCAGTTCTGTTAATAAGATAGGTGGCAGTGGAAAAGGCATGATCCCAAAATTATTGAGGAAAAGATGAATGAGCAAGAAGGGACAATCCAGTTTCAACAATGTTCCTATTTTTCCTTTCAGCACTTCCATTTTGTTCTGGAGTGTATGGACAGGACATCCTATGTTGGATGTTATTTTGTAAAAGGTAATTGGTCAAGGGTTTGTATTCAGTCCCACCATCAGTTTGCAAAATCTTGATCTTTTTGCTGAATCTGTTTTCAGCAAGGGTTTTGAAATGAATGAAAGCATTTGCTGTGTCAGATTTGAGTTTGAGAAAGTATATCCAAGTGTACTTAGTTTTATGATCCACAAAATTAACATAGTACCTATGCCCTTCCTCAGAAATAAGAGGAGATGGCCCCCAAAGATCAGAATAAACAAGCTCTAAAGGATCATAATCATCATTTGGAGAATTAAGAAAAGGCAGTTTATGACTTTTTCCCATTTGACAGGAAGAACAAAGAGTATTTATTTCACTAGGAACAGATATATTACAACTAATGATAGCTCTTTTTTACAATGTCATAGGAGGGATGTCCTAATCTATTGTGCCAAAGGCTGAGGCTGGATTTATTATTAACAGTAGAAAGATAGGCCTTCTTGTGATCAGAAGGAGGTATGGTATGATCTTGCACCAAATCAAAGTTGTAGAGGCCATTTTTAAGCTTGCCTTGAATGAGAATCTGTCCTGAGGCCTTGTCCTTCACAAAACAGACAAGAGGGTGAAACTCAAAAAATACATCATTGTCTCTAGCAAACTGTGAGACACTAATTAGGTTTTTAGTGGTGTGAGGAACATGCAACAGGTTCTTAAGAATAAAGGAATGATTGCTTTTAAGGTTAGTCTTAAATATAGATGAGCCAATATGATATATAGGCAAACCTGAACCATTTCCAATTTCAATCTTTTCATCACCAAAGTAATCTAAGGCTGTGTTCAAGTTGCTGAAGCTGGAGGTGAGGTGATTGGTTGCACCAGAATCAGGCAACCAAGAAACATCCTGTGAACTCTCTGAACCAGCAATGGAGTTAAAGGAGCTGAGACATGTTGGCCATACCTTGAAAGCTTGAAGCTGCATTTTTGTTATTCTCAGTAATTGAAATTTTCTGATCAAACCCGCTGTAACACGTGTCAGCAGTATGTCCATTGTATTGGCAAATTTGACACTTGATATTGCTGTAATAGCTTGTTCTGCCACCTCTTCCTCTATTGTTTCCTCTGAAATTGCCTCTAGTGCCTCTAAATCCTCCTATGGTGCCATTACCTCTTCCTCTATTTCCTTGATTCATGTATCCTCCTCTGAAATTTCCTCCTTTATTACCAAAAGTCTGAAAGGCAAAGTTTGTAGATCCCTTGAAGCCATCAGTGCTGAAAATGTTAGCCCTTTAAATTCTACTTTCAAAGGTTAACAATAGTGCTTGAGCCTCTCTCAGTGAACATGGTGGAATTCTTGAGCTTATAGAAACAGATACAGGGTCATATTCTGAGGCTAAGCCATCAAAAATAGATGAAATCTGGTCATCATCAGTGGATAATTGTCCAGCAACTGCTAAACCATCATAACTGGCCTTTACCTTATTAAGGTATTCCCTCATGGACAAACTTTCCGTTTTCAAGTTGTGAAGCTGTGACTTAAACTGCATCACCTTGGCCCTAGATTGAGCTATTAAATTCAATTCTAGGGATTGCCAGATCTCAGAAGAGGTATTCAATCCAACAGTATTCACCAACATATTTTCAGAAAGAGAACTTAACAACCATGACACAATCAGCTGATCTTGTTTGATCCAGTTAACATACTCAGGTGAGGGAGTGATGGAATTACCTCTTTATGGCGATGTGGCTTCTCCAGTTAAGAATCCTTCTAAACCGTAACCTCGAGTAGTGGCTAAGACTTGATGTTTCCATATCAGGTAGTTTGATTCGGAGAGTTTTACAGTAACAAGCCGAGGTTGTGGTTGGATAATGTTACTCTTAGAAATGGTCTGCATCTCTCCAGATCCAGAGGCCATGTGGGACAAATAAAGATGCGATTTTTAAACAAGGAAATAAAAGAAAAGAACAAAGAGAAAAGGGTATAGAGACGGGTCAGATCAACCCGCTCTGATACCATATTGGAGAATTATATTAAAGGCCATAACTGGAATGGCTACACACAAACAGAAAAAGCTGAACCCTTTGTATGTTTATAAATGGAAATGTATTGACTGCATTGATTACATTATACAAGAAAGGAGTGGTGTATATATACACTCCATGGAACATCCTAGAAGGCACTACGTGTAGGCCTATTATTTGTGAACATATAAAACAAGATAACCAGCTGAAAATGAGAGGAAATAAAGGGGCCACAGTACAAGACCTACAAACGACATTCTCTGGTTTTGTCTTTTGTTCATGCATGTGCATGCATGAAACCTATGCATATGTATATTCTAATACCATCAAAAAACTATAGCATGTTTTTCAAAATTTTCCAAAAATGTGTGAATGCTTATAGTATATAATTCTAACAGATACAATGAAAACCCACGACACAATATGTAAGTTCAAAAAGGTGTGAACGCTTAAAGTATGGAGTTCTAAATTGATATCACGAAACCCATGACACATATTGTAATTTCGGGAGTAATAAAATCTCTCGCCTAATTCATACTATCCAAACATGAAGAAAAAAAATCCAATACTTAATGAGTTTCTCTAGGCTTCTTCCCCTTCGGCATTTCTCCAACCGAAGCCCGCCTAAAATTTATCCTTAAAAAAATTACAGAAGCAGTAGGAATTCTAGAAATTAAATACTACAGTGTGAAAAATGGAGAAAATATACTTACCGAGTTTTTGTTTGGTTATTCGTCTACGTTATTCAAACAAGGTTAAGAACCCTAGAATTTGCAACTACGCCGCTAACATAAGAGGTAATGAAAATGTAAGAGCAAAATAGTACTGCATGTATTATTAAATCCCTAATCCCTTAAATAATGAACTCCACTCTACAAAATCAAACCAATGGTACTCAGTCAGAAATCGGACTGGATCACTGATATATTGGGTGTCAAATTGGGAAACTTCGTTGAGATTTTGGAAATTTTCGATCATGATTAGTATAGAATAGAGATTCCCGTGAGTGATTTTCTAGAGCTGAATCAGGAAGAGGCTTGTTATGGAGAGACATCGTGGGCACGTGAACGAAATGAGACAAATTAATATGTAAGATATTGTAGTCTGTTAAATGGGTAAATTGGAATAACTAGTGGTAGAAAATATACTGGAATATTTGGGATAAATTATTCTCTCATGTAGTATACGGTGAATGCCCCAAATTATATACTTCAGTGTTTCTTTCAACACATTTTGAATGGACTCTTAAAAAAATCTTACTCCCTTCATTCTATTTTATTCGTCGCAATTTGAAAAAAAAATTGTCTCATTCTATTTGTCGTATTTACATTTTAAAAAGAGAATTATTTTTACTTTTTTACTTTCCCAATAAAAATTAAATATTATTTTATTACTTTTATCTTTATTATTTCACACTTTTAATTATTTTAAACAAAAAAATATTATGATTATTTGATGCCTATAATTATAATACCAATATTTTTAATTTTATTAAATTATCAATTAAATTATATAGAATGGAACAGATGGAGTATAAGTATGTTATTTATAAAATAAACAATCAAACAAAAATATATTTTCTTAAAAGGGACAAAAAGGATCAAGGTCAAACGGTCGCAGCCCCCCACCCCCAAAGTGAACAGTCACAGCATTAGCCTCTGCCTCTATAACTATAATTACTTCTGATCAATATTTCCCCACTGTACATTACTAATTTACTACTTCTCATCAAATTCGATATCTCCCCATTTCCCGCCTAATCGGAGCCGATGAATCGCCGGAGTCGCTCTCGCTCTCATGCCACTCCGCCGCCGTTTCCGTCAGCGGAAGCCATTAAATTCAAGCTGTGGCGGATCGTGTCCCGTCACGAACAGCTCAAAATCGCCTTCAACCAGCTCCATTCTCAGATCAGGACCGGTTTGCTCGAGGTATAGTTGTATTCGAAGGTTCGCCTTGATTTCCTTGAACGGTTATTCAACTTTCCCCCCTCAAAGTCTAATGTTGGTTTTCCCGAAAGGCGGAAGAAGTTTTCGCGTCGCTGGCTATCCCGCTGACGAAGCTGGTGGGGCTAAAGACGGTTGAAATGGCTGCCGAGGGGAGATTCAGCACTATAGTCACTGCTGTCGATCGCTCGAACTCTCAGGTAATCAGAACTATCTTTTGAAATTGATGCGCAATTAAGCTTCTGTACTTGTGTGTGTGTGTGTGTGTGTGTGTTTGCGGATGCATTTCCGTCATTATGCCGATTGAATTACTGTATACTTTTTGGCCGAGGTAAATTACCCAGTCACTGATGTTGTATGGTACCTTGCTCAGTAATATGTGTACCAAAGTGTTAA
This sequence comes from Phtheirospermum japonicum, assembly GCA_014905375.1. Classification (NCBI taxonomy): domain Eukaryota; kingdom Viridiplantae; phylum Streptophyta; class Magnoliopsida; order Lamiales; family Orobanchaceae; genus Phtheirospermum; species Phtheirospermum japonicum. The sequence continues at coordinate 221,645 of BMAC01000964.1, read as the reverse complement.
CATTGCTAGAGATTATGATATTTATCCATGTGAATGTGCTTACTTCGAAGTCTACGGAACCTTTTGCTGGTGTTGTCCTCTTTGCTCATATGCTTGGGGATTTAGTTGCTAGAAGGTAACTGACTTTGGTCTGTTGGTCTTTAGTTTTTGCGCCTCGACACAATTGGAAAGGTTTCGAGAGATTTGAGTAGGTATTACTGCAGTTTTTTGTGCCTTTTGTTAAAAAAGTAAGAAAAATTTCTTATGCTTTTTAAGCAGGAAACTAAATCAGTATTCTCGATTTGCAATTGCCGGTTAAATGCCAATTAAATATATGAATTGTTATGCTCTAAAAAAACTAAAAAACTACAAGTCCATACTTGTGTACGTGAATGACGCCGTGGAGCTCAAGTAATAATTGAAACTATTGAGTTGTAAAAACACAGATAAAATGAGTAAGTGCTGGAATTTCCCAACTCACCAGCGATCAATGTTCTAGTACCGAAAATGTGAAGTGAGATTGTGTTCGGTCAAATCTTTGTGTCTGCCTAACATAAATCGAAAGAGAAGCAAAATCATTTGATAGTTATCACACTGAATGAATGACTAGTTGTGTAGATTCTACGCAATTGCGAGCTTAAGGACTTGCATTTAAGAAACGAAATTACTGCTACTTGTGAATCATCTAATTCAATAACAAATCACACTTTAACACGAGTAAAATTGTCATTCAAAACATCACTGTGATGTATGTGTCATGCAACACGAAGCTTTGGCACTGCTTTCACACATACTTGCAGTTATAGAATCATAAATCTACTAAATTATTTTATCAATTAATTACCATTCACTCTTTTTGTTGTATAATTTGGTTTATGCACCTTTCGGTTGTTTCACTTTGCATTGCAGGAAGAAAACTATATGAGTAGAGCCACAACAGCGGGCGATGAGCTGATGGAGAGACAGAAGCTACAGCTAATGCAACTCATCAGCCTTCTCAAGAAGATTGAGTCTCAGGTCAACTCAAGCCAAAAGAGCATCGTTCAGAATTTGACAGACCATCAGGATCGCATAAAAATGTTCTTCCTCAAAGCTCTTACATGTGTTTCTGCAATTCATCAGTCGAACCAGAGAAATGACCTTTCTCATATGATGCTTAAAATCCTTAAGGCGACATATGATCAAGTAGGAGTAGCCCTTGGATCGGTGGAGGCTGGAATCGGTGACATGATTTGTGAACTGGCTGAAAAGATGTGCAATCCCATGGTTGAGTATGTCAATGGTCTTAAGGTTGAAATAAAAGCAGGAACGTGCTCGCGCTTATTGGATGTCGTTAAAGAGATGGATGGGGCGATGAAGGTAAGGGATTTTGAGTTGGACAAAGCGAGAAAGCAGGTGAGGTTAGCAGAACAGAGTAGGATCGAGGCTTTGAGCAAGTTGATGAAATCAGAAGAAACGGCTAGGAAAATGGCTGTCTCCCTAGGATTGGTAATAGAAGATAGCCCGAAGTCGGAGGAAAACTTGGCACAGAGAAAGGTATCTCTTTTCTTATCATCCATTTGGTTTGCGGCATTTGTTTGGAGAAAGTTACTTGCAGGAAACTGCTTCGTTTCAGTTTAATGCATGCAGTGTATTTCAATAAGTTTCTCTGCTAGGAGCTTATTCTAGTTTCATGATACATGCCTTAACAGTCTAGTAACTGAATGTCTTCTTTATTTTTAAAATTTTAATTGCACTGTGAAGGATAGAAGTTCTTGGCCAAATTATAATTAAGTAAAAGAAAAGTGGGTAAAGAAATATCAATATAAATATTGCCGTTTCCGACAAACTACCTTTGAAAATATTTTTGGCACAATAACTGTAGACTGTGTTTCCTTACTAAAAAAACTGTTGTCTGAATCTTTCCTTCACCAAGTAGCAGTATTACATGAATTAAGAATGCTAATATCCTTATTGTTCGTCGTCTTTTGGTTGGTTGATTTCTGGCTTGAGAGATGTATCCACAGCAGTGAACACCCCTTAATAATTTATAATAATTACAAAAACTACCCTTGACCTATTTACAAAAAAAGCCCAGTAATCTTTCAAATTTACGAATACCCCCAGGTATTACAAACACCTCCCTTAAGGTTTGCATTTCCTAAACAAATATCTGGCTATTCAGGGTGCAATTTGTATAAAAATATAAGTAATATTTCATATTCTGGAAGACGACTGAGGTTTTATGTAATTATGTTAAACCTCAGGGGCGTCTCCTGTAATTAACCCTAATATCTAAGGTCTTCTGGTGCTGAAATCGTTCATTTTTTTTTTCATCATGTGTGAAGTCTTTGAGCTCTAAGGACGATCAAGCAAAAGATGAGAACTTGTTATGGGAGCTACTGAGGAACAAACGGAAATGCCAAGTGCCAGACAGTCCTCTCGGACCGAAAGAGCTTCTAGGCATAGGAACGCACAACAAGAAGCTTAAACCGACAAGGGTGATTCCCACACTAGGTCACAGGCCAGTTACTCGTTCCTGTTCAAATACACCTGATGTACAGTCTTCATTCATCAAATCTCGGATGCTCGTAGGCTCTTCCCCATCGGCCATGACTCAAAAGGTTTTATGTGGCAAGCGCATAACTCCCAATTTCAAGCTTTAAAAGAACACTTCTTACTCCATCATTAGCTCTCAGCTCCGAACGGACAAAATCATTGCACGCAGACGACCCCTTCTGTTGGGATTCACTTTCCACTTGTCACATTCGAAAAGAGTGTTTTAATATTTTGATTTTGGAAATTATTGAATGTATATTCCATTGGTATTCATACAGAAAAAAATTATCTAGTTTCTTCTAATTTGTTCAGTTTCTTGTGTAGTTAACTTTCTTGATTGCCTGCTGTTCATGTATATGACTAACATTGGCGCACCGGTTAAGGTCATGTGCTTTCTGGACAATCTGCATATATTTACAGTTTATCCCGTTTCTATTTCTGAATTGTGGAATTTTAACTTAATGTAGTATATATATATATATATATTATATCCTTTTCACCTTTGTAGTAGTCTTAGAAATATTGATTATTTTTTAATTCTTTTTTAGATAATAATAATAGTGTAAATATTTGTTTGATTATTGAATAACAAATGAGAAATTAAGCAAAAGCCATGTCACTAGGATTAATACAAAATAATAAAAATTGTTCTAAATTAAGGAAATTATCAAAATTCTGTATGTGAAAAGAGTGGAGGAGAAAATGGTAAAATTAAACAAATAATATATATATATATATTGAACAAATAATTTATGTGGAAAAAATTAAAAAAACAAAATGTACCGGAACTTTGCCAGCAGCATCCTGATATGAATTTGAATAAAAAAAAGTTTCAATTGGGACGCTGTTGGCTACTGCGTTCGGGTCATTTTGTAAAAAATAAAATGCACAAAATGTGGGAATACTATTTCACGCAATTGCTATACGCCTATTTTTAGGGCATGTTTCTTTTATTTATTGTTCTATTTAAAATATTAAATAATATTTGTTTTGAATTCTTACTCATTTTTCATTTGATTTGCTGAAGCTTTAATTATTATTTAGACATAAAGCTATTTATATCAAAAACGATTCTTAATTTATAATTTATCACAATGAATTATTTTGATCTAATATACACAATTTATCTACCACTCTATTAAATCAAAATAAATCCTGGTCATAAATTAGGGACAGTATACCATAGACCCAGGTGCACCTTATAAGATGCACCTGTAATTTAATTTATCATCGTATATAACTAGTACATATCATCACATATAACTGGTATATATCATCACATATGACTGGTACATATCATCACAAGTAATTGATATTCTAAATCTAAAATTTAAAATTCTTAAATTAAAAAAAATATACCTAAAACAAAAAATTAAACCTTGAAAATGGAGAATTAATCCCTAAAATAAAAAACTAAACCCTGAAATTGAATATTAAACTCTAAATCCTAAATTTCTATCGCATATCATCACATATAACTGACACATATCATCACGTATAACTGACACATATCATCACATATAACTGGCAGAATGATAGAAATAAAATGAAAAATTAAATTAAAAAAAATAAAAAACTAAACCTTAAAATGAAATATTAAACCCTAAAAATGAAAAACTAAACCCTAAAATGTAAAACTAATTCCTAAAATGGAAAAGTAAACCCTAAACTCTAAATTTTTGACACATATCATCACGTATAACTACCATATATCATCACGTATAACTGTCAGATATCATCACGTATAACTATCAAATATCATCACGTAAAACAGGGTGCACCTAGCAAAGTGCACCCAGGTCCACCTAATAAATTGCCCATAAATTAGGGATATATATAAATAATTTTATAATCATAGTCATAAATTAGAAAATTAATTAAAGTTTAAGCAAAATCATATAAAAAATAAGTACTAATTACAATGTCAAACAAAATATATTTTGAAATTTATATAAATGTAATAAATAAATCTTAAATAAAAATAATAAATAAAATTTTTAAAACTACGCGTGACATTGAGACGTTGCCACTAGCGTTCCGATTGAAACATTGTTATTGCCACCAGCGTCCCGATTCAAATATTTTATTTTTTCAAATTCACCCTATGGTACTTTTTTTTTTTTAATTCTCTCAAATATATATTATTTATTTCTTTATCCGAGAAAAACATTGTATAACTTGATATCAAGATAAGAATATAGAAGTTGATTTGTGAGATGGAAATGCTAAAATCGCAATAATAATAATAATAATAATAATAATCTTTTCACAAACAACCACACATATAACAAAATTTCTATTAGAATAAATAAATAATAAAAAATCTCACAAAAAAAATTCAGTAGGTCTCGTGTGCCTCGTACGGAGAGGCCAACGAAAACCAGGGATGTATCTACATAGGGTATGTTTGGCGGACAAAACTGATAGTTGAAAAGTTAGCTGATGACTGATAAGTTATTTGAGAGCTGATAGCTTATAACTGTTGACTGATAGCTGAAAAGCTAGCTGATCTAAATAAATTTGGCAAGTTTAGCTGATAAGCTGACTCAAAATACAAAATTACACAAAAGTACATGTTTAAAATAATGGTGTTAATGCCATATTTTTAATTTATTTTTATATAATATTAGGATTGTAATTTAATTATTATTGTTTCTATTACATATTTCGTTATATATATACATATATATATATAAAATTCTCAATAATTACAAAATACTTTTTTTAACAGATTGGGGAAAAGATCTTTTTTTTATTTC
>BMAC01000964.1:199702-215934 GCA_014905375.1 Phtheirospermum japonicum | reverse complement strand
TATATGACTTATTTATATTTTTATATTAGGAGTATAAAAGATTATTGAATTAGACAAAAAATAATAAAAGAAAATTATTAAGTTAGGCTAAATATAATAAAAAGAAAATATTAAATTAGGCAAGATATAGTAAAAGAAAAATATTAAATTAGATATATATTAGGCTCGGATGACACATAAGCAAACGAAACACCAAGATATTTTATTATCCAAGCAAACATACGAAGTTGACACATAGATTTTGAGGACTTTACATTAACATATACTTGTTTGAAACCCTTGTATCACACGAAACTTATCAAAAGATAAATAAAAATAAAATGTGATAATTACTGAATTTTAAATCTAAAATAAATAATTAAAATAATTATTCCATACCTGTACCTTGTACACGTCTAATTTATTTATTAATTATTATAAATATTAAATAATTTTGTATTTGATGTTTAAATTGAATTCATTAAATCTTAATTACATACTTACAAAAATTCAAAAGGCGTCACATTCTAAACCCTATTAATTATTATTATTAAATTATTTTATATATATTAATATTTAGAATAAATTTATTAATAATTATTAGTTACATACTTTGAGATATTTAAAAGTTATCATACTCTCAACCCGTGTCGCATTGTACTGGTGTCTAATCAATGTTTATTAATTATTAGTATATAATTTAATATTTTTATATTAAAATTGAATACATTACTAATATTAGTTACATACTTAGATTATTGTAAATAACTCATATTTTACCTATATAGAATATTTGAAACTCCAAAAGTAAAATTATTTTAAATTATATTATCAATAAAAACTATTTAATAATTTTCATAATTTCTTATTAATTATAATTAATTCATATGTGATTTTTTTTTAATTAAAATAACTAATTTAGATCTTATCTACTAATTATATATGATTTATTTCTATTTTTATATTAGAAGAGTCAAAAGAAAGTATTGAATAAGGAAACATATAATAAAAAAATTAAATTAGGTAAGATACAATAAAAAAAATATTAAATTAGGTAAATATTAGGTTCGGATGACACATAAGCAAGCGAAGCACCAGAATTTTTTATTTATCAAACGAAGCATACAAAACAGACACATAGGTTAGGAGGATTTTGCATTAATATATAGGGGTGATATATATATATATATATATATATAATTCTCAATAATTACACAATACTTTGTTTAACGGATTGGGGAAAGGATCTTTTTTTATTTCCTTTTTACGCCAATTTATAGTCAAGCTAATAATAATAATAATAATAATAATAATAATAATAATAATAATAGTTGCACAATACTAAAATATTCTAGATATTTTATTTAATTAATAATAATAATAATAATTTTACAATACTAAAATAATTTTTAGATATTCATCCAATAATTAATAAAGTGGTGAAATTAAAAAGAATATTAATACCTAACGAAATAATAGTTTAATTTTCTAAAAAAATAAAAAGTTTAAAATAGGAATAAAATCAAAAAGATCCATGAGCTTATTTGAAATGCTTGTAATGGTAGCATCTGAGATAAGCTCAGACTTTTCAGATAAGCTCATGCAACCAAACCAAGCTTATTTAAATATTGAGAGCTTATAAGTCCTCTAAATAAGATATAAGTTAGCTTATTATACTTACCAAACGTACACATAGTTTTATTGGTCAAATGCCCCACTAAATTTAAATTTTCACAATCTTCAATTCATCCAAAAATTTAAGTGTGTCTACTAAGAAACTTAATTACCATTGAATTGCTTGTGTCAATGGCTCATAACTTGTCATCTGACAAGTAAAAACTATTGAGATGACTCAAATTAAAACTAATTTATGCACTATATAATAAGTATAACTACATTTGCAATGTTTAATGTTAAAGAGACGATAGATATAATTTTGTAGCGACCACTCAAAGACAACATCTATATATATATATATATATATATAGGGTTGGGTTAAAATGGAAGCATGTCAATATATGAGAACCTAGGAACTCATCTTAATCATTAGATTGGATAATCTTGATTGTTGAGATTATGACATGTCAGCATCGTAATAATTTAAAAAAATTCATTAAATAATTAAAAAGGGTATTTTGGACATATAACGACATTTATGAAGATCACTAAATTACTTTTTAGAAAGCACAACGAATATATAACTGCAAATTCAAAAATTTATAATTAAAACTCAAATTTTCAACAAACCATAATTCTTTTAATTTTTATTCATTTTTAATGAAATATATATAAAATTAATCACATTCTCAAGATCTACGATTTAAGATACATATTGCATATTTAAAAATGTAAAAACAAATAAATATAATTAAATTTAAAAATCTGAATATTAAAAGTATTGTATATGACTATTTATAGCACTACACAAGTCTTCGCAGTGCTTTTCTTTTTTATGTTGGCGGTGCTAGTTTTTTGGAGTGCTTTCTTAATATTGTTGTGGCGCTTTTCTTACTATACTACCACTGCTTTTTTTTTTGAGTGCTTTCGTAATATTGTTGTGGCGCTTTTCTTAATATATGATGGTGAGTGCTTTCGTCGTCACCATCCGAACAGCACCTCCCGCGACCCCCACGCAACCCTCCGTCACCCTCCGTCCAAATCCAAATCTCCGACAACCAAAACCCAAACAACCAATCAACAGCCCCATCACCGTCGCCACCCGATGCCCCTGCCAATTTCTCCCAAAAGCACCGGGGTATTCCTTCAAAAAGTATTGGGGCCCAATTCAAAAAAGACTGGTTTTCAAATACCAAGATGGACTCTGCAAATGAGACAAACCAAAAGCAAGATACTAGTCTAGTGGAAACTGAATCAGATAATAATAATAATGAAAGTCAACATTCATGGCCCGAAAACCAGTTTTGGAAGAATTTAGCCGATCCGGTCAACCAAAACGTCGTTCAGAAGCTCAGCCTTTCTACCCCTGAGAAAATAAAGTGGGATGGGTTTGTCTTATTAAAGAATATAGGCTTGCAGTCTCGTGAGATTGCGGAGGCAAGTTACATCGAGTCCGGGCTCGCAACTCCAAATAATCTGGATTGTGATGAAAAGGACGAATTAGCGCCGACTAACAAAGAGCAAACATCATTGCCGGACATTAAGAAAGTAACGCAAGATATATTACGGCAAACGGATTCCCAATCCAACAGACAACTCCAATTCCCAATCCCCAGTTGCCGGCGTACCAAAACGTCGTCGTTCGCCACCGACGAAGCCAATCCGAAGTAGAAGGAAAACGACGCCGTAACGCTCGCCGACATTGACCAGTTCCTCTTCGAGAATTTCAGATTGAGAGGATGCGGCGGACGACGGCGAAGAAGTAAAGTCGATGCGCGACGACGCCAAAATGGCGGCGTTTCTGATCGATTCGCCGGGTCTTCTCGGGAATCCGGCGACGACGATGCCAAAATGGGCCTCCACCGCTGCGCGACGTTCGAGTGATGGAGAGGTTGCCGATCTTCTGCCGCCCAGTTCACCGCCGACGACCGAAGGGGAGGGGCAACCGCCGCCGATTCTGACTGGAGAAGGAAGGATATTGCAGAGAGGGTTATGGCAGAAGGGGGGATTGCTGCCGAATTGTGTGTTGGAAAGATAAAGATGAGAAACGGGGGAGAAAATAAGGGGCTGGACGAATTAGATTAATCAGATTTGGTATTTAATCTGATTAAAGCATTTGTTAAAATACATAAACACCCTTCTCCTTCCATATATATAAATTAATGAATTTAAAAAAAAAGAAAAAATCTGGTCCACACATTTTATTAGATCTACGGCCTGGATTGGTCCCTAGGTTCGCATATATTGACGTGGRTTTCATTTGAACTCAATCCTATATATATATATATATATATAGGATTGGGTTCCCATGAAAACCAGCCCTTATTTGAGAACTTGAGAACTAATCTAGACCATATATTCATGAAATCCGATGGCTATATTTGATTGAGATTTTGTCTTTAAAAATGGAAAAATGAAAAAACAGGCGTTTGTTTTATTTTGATAGGGGCAATTTAGGATCAAAAAAATTTTGGGAAATCCCGCCATTCAGTTAAGCCCGTTAATTTTGGGAAAACGAAAAGGCAACTATTCCCGTTTCATATACTCAACCAAAACACCAGTCTTCTGGAGAAAATAGTGACAATTGGCTCCTTAAAATTTCTTCTGTGACAAAATTTGAGAAAAAAGATTGAGGCTTTGCGATGGAGAACGACGGTAGGCGTTCAAGAGGACATCGTCGCATGGCCGTGGCTGGAAAAGCAGGTAAATTTCATCCCGTAATAGCATTGTCTGTAAAAAGAACCCTAGAAATTAGAAGAAAACGTAAATGAAAACTTCCGAGAAGTTTAATATCCAATGTTTCGCTTGACCTAATTAATTCCGAATTAAAACATGAACCCGATTTTGATTGTGCGGGGTCTTAATTTTTTTTTTCCAGCCTGCACAATATTCGAATTTTTACTAGACAGAATTAATTTCGATTGAAAACATGAACCCGATTTTAATTGTGATTGATTTTTATTTTTCTGTTTGTGGCCTGTTCAATTAGCACAAGTTAAATTATAATGAGATATGGTTTCAATGAACTGAATGTTTTGCATGCTCGAACATAGTGTTTTGAAATCTTTATTTCTTGTTATATATATATTTTTTATTCGTGAGAGAACTTTGATTTGTTTGTGTTAATGATTTTTGTTTATGTTTTTTGATATTGCTTTTAAATGTGTGATATAGTGTTTTGATATATAGTAGTGTGTTTTGATATATGTTTGCACTGCTTTCGTATTCCTGCTGGCTATGTAATGCTTTTGGATTTTATATATAGTGTTTCAATTCTATTTGGTTATATGTATATAGTTTCACAATGTGCAGTGGGCAGTGCTTTCACATATTAATGTGATTTATTTACATTAGTGTGTTTTGAAATACATTGACAGTGCTATAATATCCTTGTTAATTCCGTAGTGCTTTTGGATTATATGATTATATGCTTTCACAATGTACAGTTTTTCCACAATGTACTAATTAGTAGAGCTTTTCTTATATATGTTCAGTGCTTTAACAGTGTAATTATGAGTGTTGATAGATTTTGTTGAACCATTTGTTTCAATCTATATTGAAAGTGCTTTCAATCTTGAATAATGATGCTTTGGATTTGATAGTGCTTCTGATATGTATTATTATTGGTGCTGTCATGTCTTCTCAAATAATATATTTGATTTCATTTATTTATCTATGTAATGCATTTAATGTGTGTTTGTAGTGCTGGCATTGAATGTGTAATGTGCTTTGGGTCTCTGTTCGAATGCGTAATTAATGATGTTTTGTAGAAAATAAAAAAAAGAGCAGTATTAGACAATGAATTGGATACTTTGTGCAGTGGTTGTTTGAAAAATGAGTTTGTATTCCAATGTATAGTGTTTTTTTTATGAATTGAACGACATTGCTTTATAAAAGTATAACATAATGATAATGTGCAGGTAAGCCTGATGATATAAAGAAGCGCAAAGTAGCGAAAAGAAATTTGGATTGTGCTTTGGACAGTGAAGTAACAGTTGGTAAGAATACGAGACATAGTGACGCGTTCGCGGCAGGATTCGCATCAGTAAATAGTACAGCTCATTGTTCGCCAATCAGGATCGTTGTCCATTGATCAGACCAAGTATTACCTGGGGCCAGCGGAGATATTGGCACGAACATCGTACATCTTGAACCCGCCAGCGTGGCTATTCCACCTATTTCAGATTTACAAAGTACTGCTTCTTGTTTGAGCTCTGGTTATTTTATTGTGTTTGTTTAGTATGGATATGTTAATTTCCCATATTATTCCATAGCCAACACTTCATCTGTGAACTAAGAGATAATCGAAGCATTATTTCTTAATAGTAAGAGCACTATTATATGACAGTCGAAGCATTATTACTTAATAGTAGGAGCATTATTATATATTAGCGGAAGCATTGTGAGATCATCTGTTTCTCCGAAGAAAGCAGTACAACATACAGTCGAAAGCATTTTCATGCATGGTTTTTAACAGGCATAAAACATTCATTATTTAATGTGTTGTTAGGTTCCCAAAAATCCTCTCATCCTTACTCTTTAAAAGAAAACGTAACAAAGCAACAAACATTTATTTAAAAAATGTTTTAAATATACGCACATTATTTATAAAAAAAAAGGAGGTTCCCACTAGGATGAACCATTATAACACCGCAGCGTAAGGCATATTCACATTATTTATAAACGAGGGTCTCTGTATCAGCTACCATGACCACAATGAAAAAAATAGTGTAAACACAAAAAAATGTTGCAACAGTCACGACTATAAAATGTTGCAAGAGTCTCAATATAATTTAAAAAAAAATTGTGTTTTTCAACAGTCTCAACAGTCTTGCGAGTGAAAAAAAAAAAATTGCAACAGCCTTACGACTCATTATTATATGACCAAGTACATTTAATCCTATTCTACTGGACAATTTCAAGCATCGTGGTTCGATTTCTGTTTGCAGCGGCTACACATTCTCAATGGCTTGTTGCTATTTTCAATCGTCGTCTCCTTAATAGACTTCAAACGGTTACGGGAGCCTTTATTATTGACGGTTGACGCTTTATTATTGACGGTTGACGGTGGCAACACTGTTATGTCATCGGGAATTGAAGTGCCATAAAAATTATCAAATAATCTGCACTTCGCGGAAGTTATATTATGTTTAACTCCGTCCGCCGTGAGAGATACTTTCATATCCCTAATACCACTTAACAACAACGACATATTTTCTACCTTTCCCTCGGCCAGGCCAACACAGGTGTAAAACTCAGCCATAATATTATTCATCAGTACTTTACTCTCCTCGATACAATCCGTTTGCCCACGATTGACACCCTGCACATCATACATCGTATTCTTGAATGCATATTTAGTCCAACGGCTAACAATGTACTTATYAGGCACCTTCTCAATTCTCAGTTCTTTGAAAATGAAAAAAATATGAGAGCACAATAAGCCTTCCCTCACAAATTTCTTKCAACTACATACAACAGACTCATCACTCTTGTCGTACGCAACCTTGAACAAACCACTACGATCTTCAATGTCGTATAATAACATATTATCATTCTCATTTATGCTGGMAACACGACAACCAAAACAAGCTGCGAYAATCTCGTATTGAACTTCTCTAAAAATAAGAGCCGTATAAATAGACGAAGCATGTTTTTCAATTGCTAAAGGTGTYTCCAAGTATGGAATCTTGGTTTCTTCCTGGCTATTAATAGCATCAATCRTGTGTCTCTGTGAATCTAAYGCACTTTCAATATTCAAAARAAATTCTAACAAGTTAGCACGAGGATYGGTGTACCTGCCGAAGAACCCRTTTTCACTCTCRGACATAGACRTAGTTCTAAATAGCCGACTCATCGGGACATCCCTGAAGTACGCAGGTATCCACATTTCACGTATATCAAACATTGATTTAAACCAGTTGTTATCYACCAAATTAAATTCGACCATGACTTGATTCCATTGCGCATCAAATTCCAGAGGCTCGAGAATGTCGGACCACACGATAGAATTTAGTTTATCCTTGAATGATTGGTCATGCTTCAAATTAGTTGGCACCTTCTCAGGAACCTTCTTCATAATGTGCCACATACACAAGCGTTTCCGCGTACCAAGAATTACCTTCTCGATTGCAATCTTCATCGCCGGATCTTGGTCGGTTATAATCATTGATGGACCACAGCCCATGCAAGCCTTAAATTTCTCGAATAGCCATGCATACGCGCCAACATCTTCGCTTGACACCAACCCGATACCGAATGAAACACATTTACCATGATTGTCTTTCCCGGTAAAAGGAGTGAATATCATATTATACCTATTATGAAAATGAAAAAAAATGATGTTAAAAGCTTTTTTTTTTTATTATTTACAGTGCTTCGAAATTGACAMATAAAGCATGCAACAGAATAGAAAAATTCGACACATAGAACATGCAACAGGATAAAAACATATGAAACAAATGAAACATGCAACATGATAAAACATAAAAAACATAAAAAACATGCAAGATGATAGCTCATGCAACAGGATAAAAATGCAAAGCATATGAAAAATTAATTGAAGAGAGCACCACATGAAACATGATAACTCATGCAACAAGATAAAAATGCAAATCATATGCAACCATTTATTGAAGAGAGCACCATACCCATTTTATTTTTTAATTACTAATTTTTATTATTTTTTTTATAATCAAAGCAGCTGTAACTACAAAATTGCATATCTATAAAAAATATGCAAAATACATGGAATTATCAAAAAAATCAACTAATAAATTAAAAACCTGTTTGTCGAATAGGTGGCGTCAAATGACACAACATCTCCGAAAGTAGCAAAGTTCCTCCTACACGTCTGGTCAGCCCAAAATAATCGATTCAACTTCTCCTGCTCGTCAACAGCATAGTCAAACACGAACGCCGAACACAGTTCTTTCTTCCTAAATAGCTTCTCCAACAATATTTGAGCATCAAACCCAACGACGTATGCTTTCAAATCACGCGCAAAGTTCTTGAATTCAACTTTCGTACAACCTATATTCGAATAACCACCCACAACTTCCTTAAAAAGCCTATACGATCTCGTAGCACCGATGTTCGCCCTAGAACAATTAAGCATGGATTGCTTATGAGCAGCATCAATATTTCTATTCTCTTTAAGGAACGACTTGTATAGATCAGAAACTAACATATGACGATGACGTTCAATAAACTCATTAATCACGTAACCTTGACCAGGACAAAACTTAAACTTGACACGTGCCATACACCCACAACGTTCTGACATTCGCCGTAATCTTTTTTTAAAGGAGTAACCATATTGTTTTCATTGTCACACACGAAACTATTTGTATTATTGGGCGCAGCTTCCTTATCGCCCTCTCTATTACAAGAAACATATTTAATCATAATAGCGTTGTCGCGAAATCTTTTCTCCGATCCAAGACGAACATCGAAACCACACTTGGAAGCATAATTTCTATAGAACTTGATACCTTCTTCTAACGAATTAAATAATTGTCCCTCGAAAGGCTTCAAACTCAATTCACAATATGGCACATAATACTCCGTTAGCCCTGGAGATATCTCGACGTGAAACTCGGTCCTGCCGCTGACATTATTGTTGCTTGCAATACAGAAAAAAAAAGGCGGAACTGTTTGTTAAAAACCGAGAAAAAAAAGAATCTGAACAATTAAACGGTGCTTCTGCAATAGTACGATTGTGCTTTTAGTAAACCAAGACAAAAAATAGCAGACGGCTTTTTAAATTTGGACAGAAAATTTCGGCCATGATATATAACTGTTGGTGCTTTTTCAGTATATATCAGTTATTTTTTAAATTATCTGATAGTGCTTCCTATATAACTTGATGAAGAGATTTTTCCATATACTTCAAGCAATTGAGTTTTGCCGTAAAACATTCAGATCACCTCAGAATTTGATAACACGTATTCAACCCTTGTTTGCGGTGGAAATTATAGAATAACATGATTTAAACGGTGTATAAAAAAATCAATTAATTGCAACGAGAAAAAGATGATGAATTGAGGACGCCGACCTGTTGATGTTCATTCCATATTCTGCATAATCCGTTAATGGCTGGAGAAGGACGATAATGGAGGTTGATTTCAGATTTGGTTAATTCCTTGTACGAATAATAAAGTTCAGATTGTAAAAAAGGTAACGTACGTTATTATGGGATTGAATATACGTTATATGGGATATCTTAATTGCATTGATTTTAAAAAGACGATCTTAACCCTATCATGCTTTAAATAAAGTCAAAAATCCTTTTAATAKTAGCCTTTGATCTGATTTAATCTATGGTCCAAATTAGTCCCCAGGTTCTCAAATAAGGACTAGGTTCTCATTTGAACCTAATCCTATATATATATATATATATATATATATATATATATATATATATATATATATATATATATGTGTGTGTGTGTGTGTGTGTGTGTGTGAATGAATGAACAATTTTATTGCAAAAATAGGAACTCATGAGTTTTTATGAAAGTGGTGGTGGTGGAAAGGAAAGATAAAGGCCTTACCATAGTGGAGGCGACCAGGGCACAATTGGCGGTGTTGGTGGTGGTGGGGCAGAAGAAATGGTCATTCACTTGGCTGTTAATACTGAAGCGGGACGGGATCCAACGGGTCCAGTCGGTGGAGTGGCGGAGTATTTTGTCCAAAATATAACTTGGAAATCGAGGTGAGGAAGACCAATAAACTGACTGGATGTCTAATCAAGAGACAAGATGAATGTTAGCTGTCTTGATTGATTATTTTTTTATTATCTTAATTATAGCTTGATAAGTTTATTTACTTGATTTGTAGAGAAATGATATGGATTGTATATAGTGGATTAAACTTTCAATCTTTGATCAGTTGTAAATGGAATGATCATTTATCACAATAATAAAAAAAATTCTTACGTGACATTCTCACATCATTTTTTTGGTATTTCTTTTTCTTGGTATAAAATAACATTTTTTAGTATTATGTTATTTTCTTATTTCATCTAGGTTCAGGCACCCAATCTCTCCAGCAACCCTCCATCTCCAAATGATGTTTGAATTGCACGTTTTTGTATGTCTTTTTGTGTCGCGTTTGCATGTGTTTTGCTTGCATTTATCGGTATTAGGAGTCGATTAAGCCTTTTTTTGTTAGTTTTAGGTTTTTGTAGCGTTTGCACCATTTTTTATTATGTTTTCGTAAATTTTCACTCGTTTTTATATTTTTGGCTGCAGAATGACCAAGCGGGACCCACACACGCTTAGGGCATTCAATTCGACTCGCTATGGAACGAACAAGTGAAGACAAGTAAGGGAGCATAACGCGAATAAGGAACAACAACCGGCGGACATCTAGAGCGAAAAATGAGAAAACCGAGTCGGGAGTAGCCATGTCAGTCGATTGACTGGCATGCAGTTGATTGACTGCTAGTCCAGTAGATCGACTGTCCCAGCCCAAATTGACTGCTCGATAGAAGGTGGACCATTTGAGGATGAAGCAGTCGATCGACTGCGATGCAGGAAATTTTGTAATTTTGATGTTTTTGCCCCTGCGTCTTTATATATATATCCTAGCCTCTCCCCCAACAACTTTATATCTTCCTTGGTTGATTTTGAACTTGTTCAGTCTCCTCCAAGACTTTAATATTCCATTGCCTTTCAAACTCTAGTTAATAAATTTTAGAGTAGTTTTAGTTTGGTTAGCTTTAGTTAGTTGTTCTTAGTTGTGTTGAAGACTTGATTTATCTTTGAAGGCTGTAGCCAAACTTGAAGCTTTTGTGTTGAATGCAAAATTGGTAGTAATCTTTCCCCTTTATATTGTGTGTTGTTCTTGTGATGTTGTGATTGCTTTTGAGTTGGTTATTAGATTTTAACTTGTTTTATTTTTCATTGCTTTTCAAATCCTCATTTTTATTTTCTAGCTTGTACTCTTCTTTGTGCAAAACACCATTGAAGCATTCATCTTGAAGCTTTTTACTCCTTTTGTCTAAACAAATTTTTGGTATTTGAAAGATGTATGGGACTTTCTTCTTTAATCAATTTCACATTTTCCCATTTAATGCTCTTTGACTTCTTTTAAGTTTTAAGCTTTGACTTTCACTCCATTTCATCTTTCAAAATTTACGAGCTTTCCTTATTTTAGTAGTTTTAATTTACTTAAGACTTTTAATTAGGGTTTATTTACTTTCATTAAAATTTAGTCACTTTCAAGCAACTTTAATATTCATTAGCTTTTGCCTTAATTAATATTTTTAAGTTTTCATTTCAATTCAAGCTTTAGTAATTAAAACTCAAACCCAAAACAAATGACTATTACTTTTGTAGAGTAGATTAGTTTAATCGTGATTAACAAGAGATTAAGTAAAAACACCAATCGCCGATAATATCTATCCCCGAGAGACACGACTCAGAAATAACTCACCACTCTACAATCGACTCCGTGCTATTGCGGAGACAATTTCTTAAATTAGAGTGCTAAGAAATCTTCGATCAAACTTTGGCTCCGTTGTCGGGGATAGATTAAGGCTAATGTTGTTTTTAATTACACTTCATGTTATCTTTGTTAGTAGCTATATTAGATTAGTGTTTTACATTCGATACCTGTAATCTTTTGTTGAGTGTTGTGTATGCAAGTGATTAACATGCTTTCGTGGTTATTTTTAGTAGCGTTTTAGTATCTTTTTATCAGTGTTTTTGGTATAAGTTGGACCATTCGAGCTTAATTTCGTATATTTAGATTCCCGACTTATTTTACCGTGTTTTGATCTAATTGATGCAAAATAAGTGATTATTGGATGTTTTTCACTTTACAGCTAAGTACCCGGGAGTGTTCGGCGCGTTAGAGATAAAGTACAATGATCGAGAGGTGAAGATCGAACTTTCCATCGAAAAGTAGCAAGTTCGTGGAGTTAGTGGTTACTCCTAACGGTTGAACCAACCTTTAGTACTAACGGTTGAACCAACCCTTAGCACTAACGGTTATACCAACCGTTAGTACCAACCATTAGCCTTAACCATTAGTAACAGGCCCGAAAGACAGAAAAGAAGCTAACGGTTGCTACTAACGGTTGCACCAACCGTTTACAACCAACCGTTAGCGGGGCCCAGAATGCAGCAGACAGGTTTTTCGGCCCAGATCACAGAAAACCCTATAAATACCTCTCTTAATCCGAATTTCGGGCATCTAGGTCTGGATGTACGCCTTCTAACCCTAAATTTAGAGTATAATCCAAGGGTTTCAAGATGGACAACAATAACAAGACGCGACGATCAAGGAGCGACGAAGAATCGACGACTATGAGTTCTCAAGCCATTCAACGTCGATTCATCCATTGGAGTCCTGTTCGCTGCGTTCACTCTTCGGAATAGCCGAAGATCTTTCGATTTCCAGTTGCTTAAATGAGTACTTTGAACGTTTATTCAATTTTCTTAGTTTTTAATCATTAGTCTTTAACGTTTAGAATATTGGTTCGTTTATGTTCGTATTGTTGCTTCRTTTGGATTTGCTGAACTATTTAGTTAATCGATCTTAGTTTATTTCCAGTCTTACATGCTTATTGTTAGTAGTTTAATATTTCGTTGGTTGGAAATTAGTTTATGCATGCCGTTCATGTTAGTTCTGCCCAACAGTTAGTGTTAACCGTTGCTGTTAACCGTTACTGCTAAGGGTTGGACCAACAGTTAGCAGTAACAGTTAGCGCTAAGGGTTGCAAGCAGTAACAGTTAGCGCTAAGGGTTGCAAGCAGTAACAGTTAGCGCTAAGGGTTGCAAGCAGTAACAGTTAGCGCTAAGGGTTGCAGGCAGTAACAGTTAGCGCTAAGGGTTGCAAGCAGTAACAATTAGCGCTAAGGGTTGCAGGCAGTAATAGTTAGCGCTAAGGGTTGCAACAGTTAGCAGTTTATCACTTGAATGTTTAGTTTAAATTGCTGAATTTGAATTACTTCTTAGCTATTGAATTAGATATTTATTTTTTAAGTTTATTTTATTAATTAGATAATTTATTTTAGCTTAGTTAATTAATTTAGTTTTGTTCTTTAAATTTGTAGTTAATAAATCTCATCAACCCCCCCCCCCCCCCCCCCCCCATTTGTGTGAGTTATTTGAAATTGAACAAATTATTTAAGACTCCGATTGTATGTTCCCTCGAGAGGACGACTCGAGTCAAGTTGCCTAACTACGCGCGACCCCGTTCTCTTGCGGGCAAGCTATTGATCTTTTGACAAATTTTCATAAGTAAGCAACTAAAAAGCTTGAATCAAAATTTTGGCGCCGTTGCGGGGAACATTCAAAGGTTTTCAAAAATATATTTGTTCATTTTTATTTTTTTTTATTTTAGTCGTTTATTTGTATAATTATTTTCTCTAGTCGATACGTTTGATTGTTGGTGAGTTCATGCAAGGTCGTAGATCGCTTAGGCTCGAACTTGCACCATTCATCGACAACGTTCATCGTCCGAATCAAGTGAGACCATCTCACTCACCCACAAGTGAATCRTCTGCCACGACTGATTTTATTTGTGATCCTGTTCCGGAAACGATGTTGCGACTAGACAACCGAACCCACAACGAWGAGGATGATCAGCCACAAGGGCGTCCACCCGTGCAACAAAGAAATGGGTACGGGAGTGAGCCAAATTGTCCCAACGGACCAGTGCAGCCTCAAGCATATGAGGAGAATGTTCAACGGAACGTAATAGATCAGAATGAAGGCTAAAGAAGAGGGGATAATCGGTACCCCCACGTTCCGGACGACTATTCCGAGAGATCGTACCATGGCGACGAGCGGGTCGATGAGTGGCTTGCATATGACGGGCACCATGAGAGAGACGAATACGCGAGGCGAAATAACCAAGATACCAACGGGAGGCGCGCGAACCGAGACAAAGGGAGTTCACGACCCCTCAAGTGGGTCCCTATAGTTCGGAAATTGTGTTGGGAAGAACTGCGAGGGACTTCGAGTTGAAGCCTCATATCATCAACAACCTCCCGACATTTCACGGCCTTACCAACGAAGACCCATTGACGTTCCTTAAAGAGTTCTATGCTGAAGTAAGTAGGATTCCGTCCCCGGGACTTCATCACGAAGACCTTCAAATGGTGTGTTTTCTGAGTTGCATGAAGGATAAAGCCAAGTCCTGGCTACTATCACTGGAACCGAGATCTCTAGTCGATTGGCCCATGGTGAGCGACAAATTCATTAATCAGTACTACTCAGCTCAGACGACGGGCCACATAAGGAGACAAATAGCCAACTTTGTCCAACAAGACGGGGAGTTGTTTCATGAGGCGTGGGAACATTTCAAATCCTTATTTCAAGCTTGCCCCCATCATCACAACTCTCCGGGAATGGTGAATCAACTCTTCTACGAGGGACTTCTAGATTCTTATAAGAATAACGTAGAGGTGGCTGCTGGAGGAGATTTTGGGGATTTGACAGCGACGGCTGCCAAGCAACTATTTGAAAGAATGAGCGAGAAGTCGAGGCAAACGAGCTCTCGACCACGAAAGATAAGAGTCAATGAGGCAACAGAGGTGCCAAGTAACGAGACCGTCGAGGCATGTAACCATTGTGGAGAGCAAGGGCATTCGGTGGAGTCATGTAAAATGGGATATCACGAAGATACTGACTCTGAAGCATACGCCATCAAGGATCAAATACGCAACATAGATCTTCCAAACTATGAGCACAGGGCTCCGACAAACACCAAATTCAACGCAAATCTTAATTCTCCTTACTTTAAATGGGGCCCTGAAAACCCACATTCCGCCCCAGCACAAACTAAAACAACACCGCCACCACCAAACAAATCATTACCAGCCGGGCCGACACCTGCTCCTATACAGCCGAACGATCAGCTGTTGATTTGGCAACAAAACCAAGTCACCGAGACAATCAGGAACAGGGATGGACTGACAAATCTGACCACGCAAGTGAATAAGCAAGGCGAGGTCTTGGATAATCTATCTAAGAGCGTGAGGAACTTAGAAAAGATGATGGGTCAAATGGCGACATTCATGGCCAAACATGACAATGAAAAAGGGAAGTTACCAAGCCAACCCGAGCAGGCTTCCGCGGTTCATATTTTACGAAGTGGAAAGACGATAGATAATGGAGTCGAGGAAGAGAAGGGAGAGAACACTCATATCTTAAATGAGGGGCTACCTACGAACGATGGTCCTAAACCGGTTGACCAAATGCATAAGTCACCAAATCCTTACATTCCTGGCTCATTAAAAGGGAAGTCTCCGAATCAACAAGTATCCACTCCTGTAACAAATGACGATTCCTCTAAGTCTATGACTCCGCAGCCAAAACCGTTGGCATCACCTATAAAAGACAAAGTTCCTTTTCCGAGTCGTCTGCGCCCAGCCAAAGAGAATAAAAAGTTCATGGAGCTTTACAATTTGCTRAAGAACGTCAACGTTAATCTTCCTCTTTTGGACGTAATCAAAACGATGCCCGCTTACGTGAAGTTTTTCAAGGAATTGGCCGCAAGGGAGCGGCGATTAGAATCGGCACAAAAAGTCGAGTTGACCAAGGAAGTGAGCGCCATATGCAAGGGTCCACTTCCGAAGAAAGAAAAAGACCGTTAAGGCTATAGTAATGCAAAACTCCCAG
>BMAC01000964.1:157893-183483 GCA_014905375.1 Phtheirospermum japonicum | reverse complement strand
GGCAAATTCTCTCCAATTGCTACCCCTTCTCCTCCCTCCGTGACCAACCTCGAAAGATGATCGGCTACCGCATTCTCACACCCCTTCCGATCCTTGATCTCAATATCAAATTTTTGAAGCAATAAGATCCAACGAATGAGACGGGGTTTTGCTTGGGGATTAGAGAACAAATATCACAATGCGGCATGATCGCTATGCACCACAACTCGTGATCCAACAATGTAAGCTCGAAACTTCTCTAAAGCAAAGATCACAACCAATAGCTCTCTCTCGGTCGTCGTATAGTTCTTTTGTGCATCGTTGAGCATCAAGCTTTCATAATACACCACTCTCAATAGCTTGTCAACTCGTTGGCCAAGTACGTCCCCCACCGCTTCACTCGATGCGTCACACATAATCTCGAAAGGCAAGTTCCAATCTGGAACTACGATAATGGGGGTGGACACGAGGCTCTCCTTAATTGCCAAGAACGCATCCTTACAAGCTTCGTCAAATTCGAAAGGTATTTCATTACTCAACAACCGACACAAGGGGCGGGCAATTCTTGAGAAATCTTTAATAAACCGTCGATAAAAACCGGCATGTCCGAGGAAGCTCCTTACATCTTTCACGTTGAGGGGAGGGGGTAACTTTTAGATCACTTCCACTTTGGTCTTGTCCACCTCAATCCCCTTTTCCGAAATCATGTGCCCGAGCACAATGCTACTTCGAACCATGAAGTGGCTCTTCTCCCAACTTAGAGTTAAGCTCGTCTCTTCACAACGGGCTAGCACTTCCTCGAGGTTTCTCAAACACTCCTCAAACGAGTCCCCATATATGGAAAAGTCATCCATGAATACTTCAAGGTATTTGTCAATCATGTCGGAGAATATTGATAGCATGCATCTTTGGAACGTCCCCGGGGCATTACATAACCCAAACGGTATTCGTCGGAAAGCAAAAGTCCCAAACGGGCATGTGAACATCATTTTAGCTTGGTCCTCGGGCGCGATAGCAATTTGATAATAGCCCGACAATCCATCCAAGAAGTAATACGAGTGGTGGCCGGCTAATTTGTCTAGCATTTGATCGATGAACGGGAGGGGGAAATGATCTTTCTTCGTGGCCTCGTTCAACTTCCTAAAATCGATGCACATCCTCCACCCCGTTGTTGCCCGTGTAGCCAATAATTCACCATTTTCATTCTCCATCACGGTAATGCCACTCTTTTTAGGGACCATGTGCACGAGGCTCACCGATTCACTCTCGGCTATAGCAAAGATCAAGCCCTCCTTCAACAATTTGAGTATCTCGTCTTTCACGATTTCTTTAAGGTTGGGGTTCAATCGCCTTTGGAATTCTCGAGATGGCTTAGCGTCATCCTCCAATATGATTCGATGCATGCATGTCGAAGGGCTAATTCCCTTTATATCACCGAGGCTCCACCCAATGGCACTTTTGTGAGCCTTAAGCACTTTGATCAACCTCGCCTCCTCTTCTTCGTTTAGATTGGCAAATAATCACCGGCTTACCCTCCTCTTCTTCAAGAAAGACATATTTGAGGTGAGATGGGAGAGGCTTTAGCTCGGGCTTGTGCCTCCTCTCACCCTCGTCGGGAGTTAGCTCGAACAAGTCAATCATTCCCTCCAAGTATTCGTCAAAATTTTCAATCAGCTCGACGACTTGTCTCTCAACAATATGCCCCACCTCCCCTTTCAAAAACACGTCGTTGCCTCAACGACACAAACGGTGGCACTCTCAAAAAGGCTCGTCTCAATACAAGGGTCGTTGCCAAGCTCAAAAGGGTCAATATCCTCAACATCACCCCTATCACCATCCAAAAACTCGTCCTTCAAGAAAACTTGCTCAACCACATCATCAATCTCATCGACAAGAAGACAATCCGCATGATAGATGCTTGAAGGAWTCGACGGCAAGTTGGACATCGAAAATGTAACCGACTCACCCGCAACGGATAAGGTGAGGTTCTTCTTTCCAACATCAATGAGGCATTGAGTAGTCGCCATGAAGGGACGYCCAAGGAGAATCGTATGCTCGGCCCCATCATTCGAAACCGTTCCCACATCAAGAATAACAAAATCCACCGGGACCACAAGCCCTCCAACTTTGACAATCACGTCCTTGACAACGCCTTTCGGATATCAAATCAACCGGTCGGCCAATTGTAAGCAAATTCGTGTTTCTTGCAAGGGCGCTAGCTCCAATTGTTCATAAATCGAGGAAGGCATCAAGTTTATCCCCGCCCCGGAATCAAGCATACCGGTTGTGACCTTCCCATTTCCGAGCGTGATATCAATACAAAAGGAGGCGGGATCGATTTTCTGAAGGGCTAACACCTATGGATCACACACCACACTCGCCTCTTTAGACAAGACAATCATCTCATTTGGAGTATGGATGAGCTTTTTGGAGGAAAGGTCTTTGAAAAATTTCAAGTAAGCGGGTATGTCTCGAATGGCATCCAACAAGGGGAGAGTGATATTCACATTTTCCAAAGTGTTGTAGAGCCGTTAGAATTGATCGTCCTTCTTGGTGTTTTAGAGCCGTGAAGGATAAGGCGGGGAGTCCTTTGGAATCGGTGGCTTATAAGCATTCGAGGATTTGTGCAAGCCATCGGTGCCTTCTTTTGACGGTGTGATACCCGCGGGGGTGGAATCGGGAGTGGCGACAAGGACCGGAGGATCAACGTTCTCATTATCGGAAGGTGGAGCCACCTTGTTATCGATAACTCGGCCACTTCGAAGAGATGTAATTGCATGGGCATGGGAAGGTTGGCTCGGTAGCTTTCCCTTTTCATTGGCTTGTTTGATCATATTTATCTCGGTAGCCAATTGCCCAAGTTTTATGTCCGTGGCATTCAAACATGTTTCCATGGAGGACACCGTGGCATTCAAACGTGTATCCATGGCGGACACTGTGGCACTCAAAGTGGACACCGAGGCAGTGAGGGATTGCATTTGTTGGAATAGCACATGAAGAGCCGTATCGGTGACCGGTAGTGGAGCATTCGTTGGGGGAGATGGTCGAGAAGAGCCCATGGGAGTGTTCGAGTACCCTAAGCCCGGATGTGTGCGGTTCTCGGATGGTACGGGGGATTTTGACTAGATGGCCGAGGAAAGGGTGGCCTAGCCACACCGTGACCCGGTTGGTAACCTTGGATCCCACAAACATCCTCCGATTGAGGCACCGGCATGTAATGGGAAGTATTCGACGGACAATAAAGCATTTCATGCCCAACCATACCACAAGACAAACAAGGCGGGTCCATGCTCGGGGACGACAACTTGTCCATTTGAACTTTCATAGCATCCATGTCCTTTTTCATCTCAAGCTCTCTCGGGGAAAGAGGCTCATTTACATGATTGACTTCATTAGCACTTGAGTACAAAGCACGAGAAGATTTTTGTTGAGAATTCTCGGCCAAAGAGATGAAAACATTGAGGAGCACACGTGGAGAACGGATCGTCATATTACCCCCCGCCGATGTATCCACCATATATTAAAATTGGGGGTCCAATACCTCATAGAAGGTTTGAATTAGAAGCTCCTTGGGTATACAATGATGCAGACAACTAAGAAGAAGATCATTAAACCGAGACCAAGCGGAGTAAAACGGCTCATTTTTCATTTGTTTGAACGACATAATTTTAATCCTCACATCATTTATTTTCTCCATGGAATAGTAGTGTTTGAAAAAGACCTTTTCGAGCTCGTTCCATGTGCGAATCGTGTTAGGAAGAAGACCCATGAACCACGATAAAGCCTTATCTTGGAGAGCATATGAGAAACATCGGAGTTGAAGATTCTCCAAACTCATCATATTCGGGCGGTGAAAACTCGAGACATGCCATAAGAATTGCTTGATGAATTGGAGGGGGTCCTCCTTGGCAAACCCGTGAAAAATGGGAAGGCGGGCAAAATCGAGCGATCGGATATCAATAGCCATCACCGCGGGGGGAAGATATATACAAGACGAAACATGAGCCCCCACAAAAGCTTGGCTCACCTCCCTCATAGTCCGGACGGGTGGAGTAAGTGGAGCACTCGGATCGTAACCACCAAACAAATCATACTCGTCAAGCTCGCCCTCTTGAATTCCATGATATTACCATATCCGGGACCACCACCATAACCATTCGGATCCGCATTCGGTGTCGGATTGAAAGCATGCACGGGTGGAGTACCATACGGACCGGGATTCGGATTTGGCACATTCGGAGAACAACGAGGAGCACCATAGCCATAAGGAATGGGATCCGGGCCACCAAAATCATCGAAGGGATCATGGGCATCTAAGAGCACATTGGACCCGACATGGTTTGCACCATGCCCTCCCATGTCGGGTTGACGAACACCATGAGAACCGGGGGCAACGCGGTTCGCACCATGCCCTCCCACGTGCCCCTTTCCAACCAAACCACCACCATTCCCAACATGGTTTGCACCATGCCCTCCCATGTTGGGAACAAAACCGCCATACCTTGGTGTGGGCCCATGGCGTGCTCATGAATGGTAAAACCACTCCTTTGAAATCCAAGCGATTGCTCATGAGGCGGCGGGCGAATGGGAATAGAAGGCCCGGTCATGGAACTCGGAATGGACTCCTCATGAACTCCGGGCTCAGTTGAGGTAGAAGCTTGAGGATCGACCCGGGGGATTTCCTGTGAGGTTCGAGAAAAGGGCCCGTGTAAGGAAGATTGTCCGTCATAGTATAATCAAGAAGCGAAGAATGTCGAAGACGTCGTAATCGTTCGGTGTTAGAAGTATAAGGAAATAGTTCGTGTCCAAGCGAACGACGACCTTGCATACACTCAAAGAAATCGTCAAATAGTCCGTGTAATATTTGTAGTTTTAGAAATTTAAAGGTTCATGGCTCGGTTTTATCGGATTTCAATTCAATTGAGGAATCTATGTGTTTCAAGCTTTGAAAAATAAGAGGAAAATGAAAATAACGAAATTAACCTCTCTAACTTAAACTAGGAATTGAAATAACATATTGGTCGGATGCCTCGGTCGGATGCCTTAATTGAAAATGCAAGGCAATAAAGGAAATAAGCAAGAGAATGCATTGTTTCACCATGTACTACCATGCATGCACAAGGTACAACCATGCATGAAAACTCAAATAATGCAAATTGACAAAAATTGAAAGCACCAAAGTAAAGATCAATGAAAGTTGACGTAAATGTTTAAATCTTGAAGGAAAATAACAAGAAACGAAGAGTAGATCTAAGATTCATTATAAAACTATGCATGGAAGTTTAATTCAAAATACAGCAATAGAAAAACTCAAAATCAAGACGATCAAGGACCCGATCTATAGCCTAGATGTGTCACTACTAGAATCCATAGTCAATTCACAAGTTTCATCATGAAATCAAGTAGCTAAGACAAAAAGCATAAATGAAGAACAAAGCTTGAAATTAAAAGGAAAGCTTACTAAAATTAAATGGAGAAGTCAAAGATTGAATTACAATGAAGGTGCTAATCCAAAGGAGTATTTGGATTCATCTTGAGCTTACAAACCCAAGGCAAAAAGCTTGAAAATTAAACTAAGAACAAGAGAGAAAATATTCCAAAACCCATGTAAGTTTGGGAAATTTAAGTGATGTCTAATAAAATGAGAGTTGTAGTCTATTTATACTAAGGTTAATTTGGGTCTACATGGTCCAATTTGACCTCAAAGCCTTTAAAATCCCGGGTTTGACCCAATTTTGACCCGTGTTGACCATATTGGCTCATTTTGGCTTGATTGGTTTGACCATGGCTCACAATTGGCCGAGATGGCTCGGCCATGGCCGAGCCTGGGCGCTGGCAGGCGAGAGGTGGCGTGGGCAGGCGTCGCTTGGCGCCGGACTTGGCGCTGGACTTGGTGTGGATGGCGCGGGCGTGCGCGAGTTGGCGAGCACCTGGGCGAGAGTTGGCGAGCGCCTGCGCGGGGGTTGGCGAGCACTGGCGAGAGAGGGCGTGGCCTGGCACGAGTTGGCGACCAAGGCGCCGGTTTTGGTGTGCTTTGGATAGTATTCTAGAGAGTTTGGCATTTTGGAGCCTCTCTTTGGCACGCCTTGGCTTGGCTTGGCTTTGAACTTTGGCCCTTAATGCCTTTACCTATATAAATAGGATTTTGAACATAAAAACCCAAGAATTTCACCAATCCTCAAATTAATCGAACCATTAAACTCAATTAAATATGAGATTAACTATAAACACGAAAAATAATAAAAACAAGAAAACAAGCGAAAAACCTAAATAAACATGACTCAAAACTACTAAAATCAACATAAATCTCTAATTAAAAATATGAGAAAAACACCACAATTACATGCAAAACAATATGGCCGCAGACGATCATCAAATGATTAAATTGGAGCGAAAGGAGCAAGTGAAAGAAGTATCGATGAAGGATGAGCCCGAGTGGGTCCGTAAGATTGTCGACCTCGAGAGTCAAGTGGCTTCTCTCACCAAGCTCTACTCGGGTCCGATGGAGACGTGCACCACGTGCGGCATCTCAAGTCATGGATATAGTGTGTGTCCGAAGGTTTATGGGCAACCAAGCGAGTTCGAAGAGCAAGTGTTCGCGGTCCAAGGCAACCAATATCAACGAAGTGGGATCCAACGACACAATGACCCGTATTGAAGACGTGGACTGAGATCTAGGAAGAGCACGTCCAGTGAATCTTAGCATGGACACCTGTGGCCTGGTCTTCGTATTTGAGCCTCCAAGACTATTCTTCTTCTTCAAGAAACTATTGAAACGTTGGGTAACAAACGACAATTCGTCTTCACAAAGCGTAGTAGATTTCATCTTTTTCAGAATTCCATTGAAATCAAACTCCTCATCGTCTTCAACATTGACTGGATTAGTATCGAAAGAAAAGGCAATGTTCTTCTCTTTTGAGTTGGAACCAAGGTGTTCCAACTCATATTGCTTAATATTTCCAACTAAGGTGTTGAACTCAATGTTATCAACATCTTTAGATTCTTCTATGGCAACCACCTTCATATTGTATTTCTTTGTAATAGATCTCAGTAATTTTCCTACAAGACGAGAGTTAGTTATGGCCTCACCAAGCTCTCTGCACTAGCTTGTGATTTCTGACAGTCTCATGGAATAGTCCATGATTGATTCTTTCTCATCCATTCTCATTGCTTCGAACGTGGACATCAGCATTCTCAGCCTTGATTTCCTCACGCTTGCAGTTCCTTCACATACCCTTTGGAGTGCGTCCCAAGCATCTTTTGCTGAATCGCAATTCTTGATGACTATGTAATAGCTTGCATCAACATAACTGCACAAGGTGTTGATACATTTGGAATTCCAATTCGCAGCATTCATTTCGTCAGCAGTCCAGTCTTCCTCCTTCTTCGGGATAGTGTCGCCTTCTCCATCAGTGACACGTGGCTTTTCCCATCCAACAAGGACGGTTCTCCATGTACGTTCATCAATGCTCTTTAAGTGCCAACGCATCCTTTTTTTTACAGAGAGAATGATTCTCCCCGTTGAGGATCGGTGGCCTTGGGTTGCCTTGAGCATCCATAGCACCTAAAAATAAGGATCAGTACTTAAAAGGTTAAGTAACCTGCTCTAGATGCCAATTGTAGAATTTGAAGGTCTATGGTTTTAAAAATAAGTCTCAAATTTACGATGTTGTTATCAATGTTTAACAACACTGGTTAACAACATCGACCAGAGTAAAATAATAATATGCAGCGGAAAATAAGTTTAAGAACACGGGTTAAACAAATTCAGTTCACAAGTAAAAGTACTTGTGAACTTGGGTGTACAAACCCAAAAACTATATTACTTCCTTGTTTTTTATCAATACATAAATATTAAGTAATATATAAAAACTAAAGTATCAAAACACATGATACTAAATACTTGTCGCCTAGGTTGATCAAGCTCTTCTCCATTGGTCACGCAACTTCAAAATAGCTTGACAATATCGAACAATGGCTTCAAGTAGTTCTTCGTGTTCTTCTCTTGCTTTGCATCTTGCTTTGCGTCGATCTCTTCTTCTTCTCAAAATCCCGCGCGTCAAAGATCATAGTTAGCTTTAGGATTCTATTGTCTTAAATAGACAAACCTAGAATCCTAAACTAGGTAAACAAATCCTAAACACAATCTAGGAAACTAATAAAGTCTTAAACATAAACTAGGAAACACAATATATTCCTAAATCTAGTTTCCTAACTTATTTTGTGCCCAAGAAAGGCAAATAACAAAATAGGAATTATTTCCAAGAATAAATTCCTCAATAATATATATATATATATAACTTACAGTGTTATCTCATATGCGATTCGCCCCCCGAGACCCACCTCTATACTTAGATATCCTAGTACCAGGACCCTCTGGCTCGCTCATCCTTTCATGATAGCCCTCCGTGTTCTCTCAACCTCCTCTGGCCTCACCCACACCTCCCGCCAAGCCCTCCAGTTCTGCTCGCCGACAGCAACTGGTATCTCTCCCTTGGCATCATACAGCTGCCGCCACTCATTAAGACGGCTAGCCCAAGCATAAGACATATATACGTAAAAGGCTTGGCGCATAGCATTATCAGAATATCGCCTCCGGCCCCAATAATATAAACTCCACAATAAAGCATATTTAAGACAACATAAAACAAGCTAGAATGATTGATCGTTCTTTCGTGAGAGGAAGAGAATGTGGGTGGCAAAATTTCGGCAGCATTACGAGGATGAAGAGTAATTTGAATTATTGGTAAGGCTTCTATCCCATTCAAGAATGTTAGTAGTATGTATTATCTTAAAATATGCATTTTTGTTGGCTTCAAAATTTTGGCAGCATCTCCCCTTAATTCTCCAAGTACACATATATTTTAGTGCACCCGAGAACAAAAGAAAGATGCATAAAACGAAATTCCAAAGTCAACATAACACATACGCATAATATATAACCATACTACACCCACATTCTCAAACTGCCCAAAAATGGGACAATTCAAAATTTAGTATCAAACTGTCTATTTGATACAAAATCTCAAACGGGTCTAAGGTACGTATTCTAAAAGGGAATAACTCAAACTTTGGTATCAAACTCTCTATTTGATACTAAATCGAATTAAACGAGTCGAAAATACCTATTGTTCTTAATATATTAATCATACAAGATTTAAAAACAACAATATCAACCAATCAACCACATGTATACAATATCAACAAACCATAACATATCTTAAAAACAACATCCACATAAAGATCACCACAACATTTCAAAAACACCATCCCCAACAATTTAAAACTTTTTAAAACCACCATCATCTTTTAAAATAATTTTGAAAACCGTTATTGGAGGGACGAAATCTCCCGACCGGCGCCGTACACCAAGTCATCACCGACGTCTACCCAACCAATCGCAACATCAATCAATCATAATGTATATAATAAAAAACCATAATATACATTAAACAAAACCGATCATCACGTCATTTAAAAACTACCATCACATACACTTTAAAAGATAATTGCACAATTGAACCATAATTACAAGTCAAACCCTACCTAGACCTAATCTAATCAAATGTATATAATTGAACCTAATTTATAAATAATTATAAATTAAACCCTACAATAAACCATAATTTCATATATGAACCCTAAATGAATACTAACGACCTAATTAGCCCTAATTTTATACAAATGTTTACAATCGAATCCAATTTATAAATAATTATAAATTAAACCAGATCGATCACCACGACCTTCCCATGCATGTACAATATATTTTTTTTTTTAACCCGGCCGATCACCACGACCTTCCCATGCATATACAATATAAAATAAAATACTCGGCATGCATCACAATATATATACCTAAATTCAATAAAATCGAAACCTACATTTCTAGTTAGATACGATTGTACCCTAATTTCTTAAATATTAACTAATTTACCCTTAAACTATGACTAAATTCAAAATTGGACCTTAATTATCCAACTAGATATGATCAAATCCTAATTGTTTAAATCATTCATAAATGTATAAATCAAGCCTAAATTCTTAGATTGAACCCCAATTAAATTTCTCAAAACCTAATTTTTAAATTCAAATCCTAAACCCTAAATTAAAGCCTAACTCAACCCCTCAATCAAAACTTAAAACC
Organism: Phtheirospermum japonicum; assembly: GCA_014905375.1. NCBI lineage: Eukaryota > Viridiplantae > Streptophyta > Magnoliopsida > Lamiales > Orobanchaceae > Phtheirospermum > Phtheirospermum japonicum. The sequence goes on along the minus strand of BMAC01000964.1, from coordinate 173,357 downwards.
ATAAATTGAATCAAACCCTAATTACGACATTGAATTACAAATCAAATTAAATCAAAATCATAAATTAAAAAAATGAATTAAAAGGTAACATACCTTAATATATGATAATGGCGGTGCTCCGGCATGTGGCTGTGGATCCTTTATCCCTTCTCCCTTTCCTTCTCGCCCCCTCCCCCCTTTCTCGCATTTTTTTTTGTTTCTTGCTTTTGGTGAAATGAATCTGTATGCAGGCGGCGCTGCAGTTTTATTAAACTTACTGACGGATACATTTTCGCCGGTAAAAAAAAATTGACATTTCTGACGAAAATAATCCGTCGGTAAATAAAGCCAGACTTGCCGGCGGCTTCATTTTCGTCGGCAAATAAAACTCGATTTAAAAAAAACTTGCCGACGGACATGTTCCGTCGGCATATTGGGTGGGCTTTATTGTCGCCAACTTCCCGAGGACTTGCCGATGGAGCAATATACCGAGGAGCCTTGGTCTGTCAGCAATTAATGCCTTCGGAAAAGCCGTCGGGAATGCCGGCTTTTTTACCGACGGGTTGCTACCCGTTGGTAATTTTCGTCGGTTTTTTGATTTTTTTTTTTTTTGTATTGGTATAAATAAGCATTTTGATTCATTTCTTTTCCTTCATAAAAAATTAGGGTTTCTGGTAGATCTTTTTTTCTCTCTTCCTCGTCACAGATGGAACAACCTCCAAGTTTTCTTTTAGGGCAGCTTCTCATCTTCATCCCCTAAAACACCAGCTTACGATGGTAGTTGCTTCCCCTAACCCTTGTTCTCCGCCAGCCCACTATATTTGCGTGTCCCCTAAGCCTTGATCGAAGTACAGCAACAGATTAACCCCACCGATGCCTACTCAATCGAAACTCCATCTCGGGCACTAGACCTCAATGGAACACAAAAGGCTCAAATCCTACGATCGAATAGCCGGCGATACCTTCATGCATAAGGTTTATGAGCTTATAATTTATTTTTTTTATTTAAATAAATCAGATTATATATCGCTAATTATTTTTATTTGATTATGTCCTTAGATCTTCTTTTTTGTTGGGCAATCTACAAGTTTTATTTTTTATGTGAATTTGTTGAAAAAAAATTAAATTTAGATACAAAAAAATTCGAATAATATTTTTTTTCTTTGATCTGATTTCGTCTTGTATAATTATCAAATTTTGTATAAAATTTGATCTGATCTGAATTTTATTTATATTGGTATATTGTTTCGATCTGAGTTTTGTTTCGACCTGGATTATTTTGTACTGGACAGAGTAATGTTTGACCTATTCTTATGTTGGGTTTTTGATAAAAAAATACTCGCATTGCTTATTTATTTTAATTATTGTTGTTCAAGTTGAACCTCCCCCTGGGTGTTGCGATGTGCTCATACAGGTCTGTTGTATGGATGTATATTTACAAACTAAATAACTATATATCTCAAATAATTATTGGAAAAATCTACTTTTTTATCTTTGTTATCGCATAATTTGTTCGCATCTGCTTTTTATTTTGTGTTTTACGATTAGGTTTATTTTAACTTGAATGAGTTTTTTTTATTCAAATATGGGTTTCATTTAGTTTTTCTTTTTGGGTTTTTCATGTTGATTATGGCTAATTTTTAAAATTCTTAAAAGTTTGAGTATTTGTTTTTATTTTGTACATTTTCACGAATTTTAAACTTATTATCCATATTTTTGTAGTAGTCTTCTTCAGCAAGGTGATATTGTCATATATATATATATATATATATATACATATATATATATATATATATATATATACACATATATATATATATATATACATTTTTTGTTTATCTAATATTTCTAGAGGATTTATTTTATTTTATTTATTCATACTTTCTTTCATTTAAAAATGTGGATGATTGATCTACAAAAATTGTATTTTTGATCTCATACTGTCAATATTATTATGCTTATTTGAGTTTTTAATATATGTTTTTATATGCACTTGGTGGAAAGAGAAACACAACTGCCAGTGGCTGTGGTAAGATGATAAGTGTAGCTTCTTCTTTCTTTCTTTCTTTTTTTCAAATGCCAAGGTATTGATATTTTCTTGGTTTTGTGTTGTTGAAATTATGCAGTGAGTTGGAAGAGAAGATGTTCTGTGAGAGAAAAAGACAAAGAAAGTAATTCCCAGAAGGGTAAATCCGTGCGTGGCTTCATATTCAAGGAGCTTTCATTGGCCACACAGAACTTTAGGGACACTAATTTGATCGGCAAAGGTGGGCTTGAAAGTTTTTACAAAGGCCGCCTCGAATCTGGCTTGGTAAGTGGTTTGCTTTCAATTTGTCAAAACATGGATGTCTTTAAGGCTGTGTTTGCAAACACTTACAAAATTTGACTAGACATTATAATTTTGAGAAAGAGATTTCTCTCTCTTTTTTTAATTATTATTAGTTTTCTACAAATGCTAATGGTGTGTTTACAAATGCTAAGGTTTTGGAGGATAAATTATCAAAATCACCACAAAAGTTGAGTTTTGTAGATCATAAGTTTCAAGAACCCAGCATAGACTGTGATGGTAAGCTCTCTGCCTCTCTATCAAAGAGTTTCTCACCATTGTGGAGGATATAGGTGCCGCTCTTTGCTTGCTGGCTCAGGGCACTTCGCTTGAGTCTGATCATATTTATACCCATATTCTTATAAAAAAAAGCAGCTTTTTTGTATTTCTCATTGTGTTTTTATAAGCTTCGAGAAGTTGGGGATCAAAAGTATATAATACTATATTTATATATTTTAAACTTTGTTTCAATTGTGGAAAGTCGAAACATGGGAAAAGTGGTTGGCATTGCACAGTAGGTATTCTCAGTAAAGATATTTAGAGTAAAAGCGAACAATAAACTTTGTGTTTGATGGACTGAGTTATTTATTTATTTACAATTTAAGATGATGAGTAAATTCTAAGCAATCAACGTTGAGAGTTTGAACGCCAGTAATTCCTTATTAACTTGTATAATATATGTGGCTTAAATATTTATAAGCCTGATTGGAAACAAATAAATATATAAAAAGAAATTTAAAGAAATCTGGATGATGGTTTTAATGAGGTGTCAACTTTGTAGATATAATTTGAGGTTCTTATTTCTAATATATTTCGATGCATTTTTCAGATTTAACATCATTTGTTATTTAATAACACGGGTTTCAATCGGGTACTTTATGTCTGACTTGGCAATGATTCTTTATGTCTAACATCATTTGTCCAGCTTTAGATGGGATTGAGTATGTAAGTATATTTATAAACCTGCTAAATTCACTTAATTTTCTGTTTTTGATTCATGCACTGTTTTTTATTTGTATATCATATTATACTGGGTTTTTTGTGATTATATTGGTTATTAATTTTACTAGGTCATATATCATTTCCTTTCCATGTACTCTATCATTCTGTCACTTTTGAGTGGTCAAGCACATCTTTTCGTATACTCATGGTTCTCTTCATGGAGATTACAACATTGTTAATATAAGATGGTAAGCTTATGAGATATGGATTATGTTAACTCATGGCTCGGTTCCATCTCCAGTTCCTAAAATATCTGATTAAGCTAATAAATTTTTATTATATCTTCATACGTTTATTCGGCAGATCACGAGTGGTTTGAAGGTTTTTTTTTTGCATGAATAATTTTTTGGGTAAGTCGTATTTTTAAGGTTTTGTTGTTATTATGTCGAGTAAACTTTTTAATTTTATTTTAATTTTAAGTTTTTTTGTTTATTATTATGACAATTAATTTATTGACAAGATTTTGTTAAAATATAGTATAACTTATAAGATTATACGAATTCTTGAAATTAGTGTTTTGTTTCAAATAAGAATGAAGGATTGCTTGAATGGTGGACTATAAATCATCAGGCCTGAAGTATTATCAGGTAATCCACTTTTTTTTTTCTTTTTTGGTGTCAGTAGTAGAATATATGTAACTCAACTTTTCAGAAATTTAATTAACCAAGTATGTTTTAGTGTGTCCAATTGTATGAGTTGATGCTAAATTTGGGGAAAATAGTCAGTTTTATGGATAGTGTGATGATGCAAGATCTTGATCTAATGGAACTATTTTGATACTTTCTCATCTTAAATAAGAGGAAAACTTGATGAATTATGTAATGTATTGAACATATGGATTTTATATGTATTTCTGGATCTTGATAGAACGTTTTGATGGATTGGTGATTTTAATGATCAAGATTGACGTAATAAATTCATTCGCCTTTTTATTTTCTTTCACAGATCATCAGTATGCAGGTTTTCAAGAATCTGGAAAAACACATTGATTCATCATTGTTTATATGTTATCTTTGCTATATGATGCCCCTTTTACTCATCAATAATTGATATATATTTTGTATATAAACACCATTGGTTTTGAAATGCTAAGATTCTATTTGAGTTGATTTTTTGAGGTATGCAGTATGATCACCCCACATGATCTAAATGTATTTATACGCAGAAGTTCTAATCTTTTCAAACTTGGTGATTGTGCCCATTGACTCCAAGAATAGGCAACACAAGTCGAAAACTTCTAATATATTCTTTAATACTGGTCCATTTCTGTTTGGCTAAATAATATTTACTATAAGGTGTAAATTGTGAGATTTTGAATTTTTTGAAAGTATTCGTGTGTTTTGCGTTCATGCTTGATTTTCACTTTGTAATATTTTTTTACTTCCAGAAAGAGTGTGTGCAAAGTGCAGGTAATAAATTTAAATGGAATTAGTTATGTATATATCCATTCTTTCATATATGTATTAGTTTGATATGATTTTTTAGTATCTTTATATATTGGTATGATTTGTTAATTAACTTAAATCTAAACAATGAAAGATCTAAATTTAGTAAGATTTTAGTCGTAACGTCACAATCATAAATGGTTATTTTATTGTACTACAGTCCAGAGAGTAGCCTACAAATGTTGAAGTATTTTATAATTTATAAACTACATTTCAATGAATAATAATATTTCTATGAACCATGTTCTTTGAAAATGATTAGATAATTTCAATATATAGTACTTAACTCTAAATATATAATCACCTATTTAGTTATCTAGATAATTCAAAAATAATACTCCATCTGTCTACAAAAGATAGACATGTTTTCCATTTTCGTCCGTCCATAAAAGATAGGCATGTTTCATTTTTAAAAGTTAGAATACCATAAAAAAGACTATAACACCCCTATTTAGTTTACTTTATTTATTGGAATACTAAAAAGTTAAGGGTAAAGTAGGAAAAATAGCAAAAAGTTTACAATTTCAGTTACAATCATTTTGTCTTCTTAACCTCCGTATTTTTGTCTACCCGCCTATCTTTTGTAAACGGAGGGAGTAATATTCAATTGTTTCATATGATAACATGTTTAAATAATTGCTCGTACAATGCACGAGTCAAATTTAAGAGATGACAATATCCACTTATTGCTTGTTTCGTAATGACGATAACCAAGACAGTAGCCACAATTAGCTTTTTGTTATAATTTATCGAGTTAAGATCTGTAAAGGGTTGAAGGTTCTTTATTGACGAAATGATGTTACTGTGAATAAGACAGTTAATATAGTCTATAAGGATATTTTTCAAAATATAAAGTGAACAATATCTTTTTTTCTTTTTGGTATTAATAATTCACCTTTTCAACTTAATAATTTGTTTTGATAGATCTTACATTTTCATGATTTCTTATATATGCCCGCGTAACACGTGGGTTTTCAAACTAGTTAGTTTCTTAAGATTGTAAACTCTTTGTGAGTTCAGTAATACATAAGGAGTTGATATATAAATACATCTGTTAGTTGGATTAATATAGAAATTGTTAAATTTATGAACGGTGACATTAAATATAATGGTTGTTAGATACCAAACTCTAGGTAAGATTAAATTAGTGTGTAAATATATAACCGATTCATTAAAAATTAATATTATAAAAAATTTAAATTTCCTAAGTGTGTAAATATATATCCGATTCAACTTATTAATATTCATTAAGAATTAATCTTCATTTCCGTATATGATGATGCAACATATTAAAAAAAAAAATTGAATTTTGTCTGTTTTATTAATAGTTTCCAGCTACAAACATATAAAACAAATATTTAAAGTGAACAATATATAAAGTGTGAATAAGACGGTTAATGTAATTTAAATAGAAATTTTCAAAAATTTAAAGTGAACAATATTTTTTTCTCTGCATTTATTATTCACCTTTTGAACTTAATGAATCTTTTTTATAGGTTTTGCGTATTTATACATTTTTTTTGCAATACCTCGAAAAATTGTACATTAGCTTCATAAGATATACCACGTTGTACATTACATCTTTATATAAACAAGAAATTTGTGTTTATATGATATATTCACCTTGGCTAAATCAGACAAAATAACACTCACTGAAACCAAAAATAAATAAATCTTTTTCATCCATAAATTACGTAATCATTCCCCTTTTATGAGATTACATACCATATGAAAATTGTTAACTTCATATGTAATAAATTTTGTCCATATATTTCAAAGATTCTCCAAAAATTAATATAGATTGTGAATATTTCGTCTTTCATGGGATTAGATACCATAAGAAATTGGTAACTTCTTATGTACCTAGAAAATATTTTATGTAGAGTTGTTTGGTCAAATTTAAAAGACATTTATAAGCTCTTAAACTTTATAAATTATGATATGATTTTAGAGATAAGGTTTCACCATCTTGGATTAAGTTAAAAGATGTTAGAATGTTCATAATTAATTAATTTAGTCAAGATTAAGAAAATAAATATTAAGATCTAAATATAACTTGAATCTAAAGATAAAAAATAATAAACTTTCTACTTTTAACTTCAGTGGGGCAAAAAAAGAAAAAAGTAACACAATAAGATTATAACATTGAAGTATAGGTAAGGTTCGTGTGGCTTGGTAGTATCGGGATTCGATTTGATTGTAGGGATCAATGAGTTTCTAGCTTGAGAGATTGAAGGAAAGCTAATATAAACGAAAGACTATGACTATCTATGAAAAGTAAAGCAAGTATGTCGGATGCCTCGTGCGTATGCCATATTGAGATTGCAAGTAATAATCAAAATTAGCAATAAAAAGCAAAGGAACAACAAAATACAAGCATAGAAACCTAAGACACAACTATGCATGCATGATCATGAAATTTAAATAATGCAAATCAACAAAAATTGAAAGCACCAATGGAAAGAGCAATAAAAGTTGACGTGGAAGTTAAAAACTTTTCGAAAAATAACTAGAAACAAAGAGTAGGTCTATGATTCAACATAAAACAATGCATGAAAATAAAGACTAAAATAAAGCATAGGAAATACTTGAAACAAAAACGATCAAGGACCCGGTCTATGATCAAGGTGTGTCACTCACCTAGATTTCATAAACCAAATCACAAATCTAAACAATAAATCAAGAGTTAAGGCAAAATGCATAAATTGAAGAACAAGGAAGAAAATTAAGGAAAACTTACTTGAATTAAGAAAAAGAATCCAAAAATTTGAATGAAATTACAATCTAAAACAAAACCCAAGTGATGACTTGAATTCTTCTTGAGCTTACAAACCTAAGGAAAAGCTTGAAGTTAAATCTAAGAACTACAGAGAAATTAAATCCCAAACCCATGCAAGAGTTGGGAGGAGAGTGTATTATTAGCTAATGAGAAATCTATCTATTTATACTATGTTAAATTAGGGGTGAATATGGGTGGGCGCGGCATGGCATGCCTGCGGAAGCTTCCTGGCGCGGATGTTGGCATGCCTCTGCGTGCGTCAAGGCTTGGGATGAGTCTTGGCTTGCCATGGCAAGGCTTGTCTATCATTCTTGAATGTTTGGCCATTTAGGAGCTTGCTCTTGACACAGATATTGGCACGTCTTGGCCCGGCTTGGCTTGAGTTTTGGGCCTCAATGCCGTCACCTATAAAATAGGAGTTTTGAACATAAAAACCCAAGAATTACACCCATCCACAAATTAATTGAACCCATTTAACCAAATCAAGTAAAAAATCAAAAAGAAACTCAAAAAACAATAAAACAAGAAAACAACCTAAAACTCTAACAAAACTCGACTCAAAACTACTATAAACAAGATAAACTCTAATTAAAAACACCTGAAAAACACCACAATTACATGCAAAACAACCACCCCACCCTTATCAGTTTGTTCGTCTTCGAACAACGAAAAGAATCGAGAATGTACATGCAATGAACATTATGTAAAAAGAAAAATCCTTGTGCTTATCCTTATTAGAATGATAAAAGTATCAACATAAACTCGTTATCGCCAAGCATTGCTCGTATTACTCTTTCTCAAACGAAAACCAAATCGATGACTTCCTCATAAATGAAATTTTGAGGGTGTTCGCTCAATTCACTCAAGTGTGTTTTATATGGGACGTGTATACGCTCAAGTCGGACAATGCATGCACCTTGTCAAGATTTCAAAAATTAGAAACTCAAAATCACCCATTTTACATGTCCAAACAAGAATCGAAAAAGGTCTTTATTTCGAGTTGTAATGTTGGCTCTTTGGTAAGGTATGGAATATTTGGATATAGTGGCTAACACACGAAACCCTAATTTCTAAAATCCGAAGCTTATGATCGCTTCACCCTTCCAAAATTACCAAACTTTCATTTGAAACCCTTTCGTACACTCACACACTTTTCCAACTTTTATTTTACAACACTTAGAAGCTTTTTGAATTCGCTTCTTTTTACAAAAATTAGCCTTTTAAACATTAGGCTTTTCGCTTAAACGCACGCTTTATCACCTTCCGTGATTTATGTTGGAGTTCATTGGTTGTTCTCCCTTATTTTTTTTATATTTTAATTATATATATAATTAACTCAAAACCTGAAACCCACAATTGATTTCCCACACATTTCTAGTCAACTAACAACATACACTCTCACCTCCCAGTTTATGAAGATATAAGAGTTAAAATCAAGCTCGGCTAACAAGAAATGGGGTATAGGCTCAAGGGGGCTCATTTTGGATTTTTAAGTGGCTTATATATTTGGATATGGCTAGAATAAGGGTGATATATGTGCCTCGAGGTCATTTCCAAGTTCAATCATGTACGAGCAAAATCAAGCCACCTCAATTCAATTTTCGTAAAAATGCAAGCAAAGCCGATAATTCACATAAGGCTACTCACTAGTTTGCACCGAGTTTGGGAAACAAAATCAAAAGAGCTTTTGAAGCTTTGCAATCTTTTCACGAGTAAATATTAATTATATATAGGCGGGTTTTGGATGAAGCACAAAAATCCAATTCCTTACACAAGAGGGCATAAACATGCAAAAACCTGACAAGTAAACTATTCAAACTTCTAAGCATGTGGTGATTGCTCAACAATGTAATAAACACACACAAGACAAAAAAAACGACTCAACCATATGAATGCGCAATTAGTAAGTGTCACTTCGCCAAGGCTCAAGTTAAGAAAGACAAATCATGATTTGTAAAACCCGGACCCTAACCACCTACCCACCCCACACTTAGACCAAGCGATGCCCTTATTGCATATTAATAAAAATCAAGTAAAAGGAGGGTGAGATAGAATCTTCCTTAATCGAGCGATTTTGGGTCGAGCTCGGTGTGGTCCACTTAAGCATCCAAGTAATCCAAGCGAAAACCGAGCATGACTTGTTTCTCTAGGCTCCATGAATGCTACCAACTTATAAAATCGACCAAAGTTGAAGTCGAAAAACAATACTCTATAAAAAAATCACACCAAATCAAAAACACGAGAAAATATGCACATAAATCAAAAAAAAAACAAGGGCTAAAAAGAACCCAAAAGACAATTTATTTTTTTAATTTTTTAATTTTTCGAATGTTTTTGGATTTTTATATAATAAGAAAGTAAGAAAGAAAGAAATGTAAAAATAAAAGAAATAAATGAAAAGAACATAGGTTGCCTCCCAAGAAGCGCTTCTTTTACGTCATTCGCTTGACGAACTCCTTTCTTAATCATGGTGAAGTTGAGACGGAAGGATCCACTAAAGCCATAACTTTCTTATCGGGAGGATCTAATCTTTGAAACATTCCTGGGGCCTTGCATAGCTCAAATGGCATTCGACGAGAAGCTAACGTTCCAAACGGGCAAGAAGAAGTCGTCTTGGCTTGATCTTTGGGTTTCGAACGCCTTTAGGATTCTCGCGAGGGTTCGACATCGTCGTCCAAAACGATCTCATGTATGCAAGTTGAAGGGATGATTCCCTTAATGTCTTCAAGATTTCAACCAATAGCACCCTCATGAGCTCTAAGCACTTTAACCAACCCTTTCTCTTCATCATGAATTTGTTGCGTCCTTTCCTTGTGCATGCGAGCATTTTTATATCGAACATCCTGAAACTCGTCTAACTCCTCCACTCGCAACATTCTCTCCAGACCAACCTCTTTTAAATCCATATCGCGGCTTCTATCACCCAAAAAGCTTCATGTTCAAACTCAACCGGTTTGCTCTCCTCTTCTTCTAAATAGACAAACTTGAGGTTAGATGAGAAAGGCTTAAACTCGGGTATGTGCCTACTCTCGACCTTATTGGGAACTAGTTTGAGTAATTCAATGATCTCCTTAAGATACTCTTCAAGCTTTTCTATAGGTTTCATTTCCAACCCATCATCAACAATCTCCACCTCATCCTCTAAAATTTCGTCAATGCCCTCAATGACACATAAACAATCCTTTTCACATAATCCCTTGGCACATCGAAATAAAAAATGAATTGTCATTATGAACAAAGGCCTCATTTCCCTCACTATAACCTTCAACACAAGCTCCCGGGTCAAACCCCTCCTTCTTGCTCTCTTCCTCCATATATACTTGGTCATCCATCTCGTGAATCACATCGACATGTAAGCAATCCACATAAAAGACGCTTGATGGAATAGACACTACTACAGACTGCCCTTTGCATGTCGTTTTTTTTTTTGCCATTTAACGTCGGTTTTGCAACCGACGTCTAAACCACCGACGTGACTTTCCACGTCGATGGTTTAAACATAGGTTGCAAAACCGATGTTTAATGGAAAAAAACCGACGTGAAATATGTCTAACATCGATTAAAAAACCGATGTCAATATGTCAAAACCGATGTTGTTTAACATCAGTTTTTTTGGTATTCCCTGTTTAGTTAAAACTAAATTCTAAAAGTTGAAAATAAATTAAATAAATCTCAGATTCACATTGAACAACCATTGTTTTAAAATCGAATACATCAAACAACCAACATAAATATGTTCTAAAAGTCGAATACAACGACACACTCTATAGAGTCTAATCCATAGTTCGAATTCCCCACACCAAAACAAAGGGAACTCATTGCACATATTCTACTGATCAAACAAACATGAGTATAATTAAAACCTTACAGAAGATTCAATTTTTTTAATTTCGAGAAGATAACTCGACCATTGAGCTTGAACTTCTTCGATACTCTCTCCAGGAAATGATTCTCTACCACCAAATATCTGCAATTAATTATATAAAAATTTTAACATATCAAAAAATAATTAAACCAGGTCTATTTGCCAATAAGTAGAAAGAAAGGAAAATCATCATCTCGATTTTTTAGCAATTGGCCTCCTTAATAGAATAATTAATCAGAATGGTGCTGCGGTTTAAAATCATAAATAAAAAATAACAAAAATATTAGACTACTAAAAAAGTTCAAAATAACTGTAAGAATATCTTTTTGGGACGGAAGAAGTAACATACAACACTTAAAGTTTGTTTCTATTTCACGAATTTGTCCATCAAGAGGCGAGTATATTAAGGGGTTATTTATAATTCTGAAATATATTGGACGCATTTAACATCAATGATAATTTTGTGATAATGTTGACCATTCCAGAGCTTATTATGAAATGCACAAGAGAAACTAACTAAAAAGGACACATCACCTGCAGCTTCATAAGTCTAGCTCGGAGAGGTGCAGCATAACCAAGCTTCTTGGCAAAAGCGTCAGCCTTGGTTAAGAGAAACAAGATATCAGACTCAAAAAAGCAAAATGATGAAACACGAGTTTTGAACAATCAATGCAGTCTACCTTGAACTCAAACGCCCTGCTTACGAGGTTCAATGAAAAGCTCACAAGATGCTGGAGAGGTATCACAGTATGCTGCAATCACCACTAAGAGAATTAGTATGCTGCAATCACCACTAAGAGAATTAGCATGCATATAAAACTGGAGATACTAACCGACTTTAAATCTCAACAGTGAGGGTTCCAAATATTTGCACATTCCATAAAAACAAAACCTCAAAGTACCATGTAAAAAAAGAGAAAAGAAAGAAAGAAACTAGCTTGCTTAAACTAAATAGATAAACAAATAATAATTGATAAATAAAAAAAAAGAAAAAGAAAACTGGCTTGCTTGAACTATTCGCATTACCATTGAAAAGAATAAGTAAAAAATAAATGAAGAAGGGGGGTGGGGGTGAGGGTGGGGTCCGAAGCTCAAAGGGCTAATAATGGTAACATGTCATGCACGGCAAAAGTACTTTGAGACTACTTCAATTTCTACTAGTGTGCATCTTAAAACCTGAAACATAATAAGTCCAATAGGGACAGATTGTGTATCGAACCCAAAACTCTGGAACAGGTCTTTAGAGTTCGTTACAAGAGTGTACCCTCCAAACTGCAACAGTGTCAGGATCTGCATATATAGCCGATTGAATCAATAGTTAAGCATGAAGAATTACACATTCTATAACTTTAAGAGCAGTAACTATGACTAAGTACTCTAACAATATTACCAATAACTTTTCATAATAAAGTTCCTTAAAGAGCTAAAAAAAAGGGACAGAAAAAACATATGCAAGATATCAGGACAGAAACCTAAAAAGAAACAATCTTAAAACCTCAATCCAATTTGAGAGCAGTTAATAACAGGATACTGGATCGAAGAACACTGTTATAAGAATACTAAAGTTCAAATGATGGTTTATTTGACATGTCTTCTGAAACTGAATGATATACAACAAAAACAGGCTAAGTACTTAAGTTCTCGAGTAATTAGATATAATTAACCCGGCATAGACAAAAACGGACATGATTATTAAAGAATAACCGCCGCTAATGGCCTATTGGGAAAGAAAACATAATATTGATTCCATCTACTGCCGACGCACCTGAGCTGCAAGGAAGGAATGCATGGTATGATTGAGCTTCCACTGACACAGTTCATGGGTTTTTTAAAAAAAAGTCCAATATGTATAGAATTAGAAATTAAAAAGGTACAATATGTATAGATCAAGCATTCTCCATTTCCAAATTAGATGAATCACCAATATTTAACTTCGTAATGGCACTTTCTGCAGTTATAGATACCAGTACCAAGATATTGTTTTGTCTACTCTATTTATTTATGATATAGTGCTCAACGCTGATTAATACCAGATTAATTCAAAGTCGGCCATAATTAGTTGACGAGATATACATATATAAACAAATTTTAGTTGAGAGCCAGTTTTACGAATAATACAAGAAAAATAATTAAAGTTCACAAAAAATTATAATTAAAGTTCAACATAAGATGCAACAAAACAAGACTTTTAAAGCAAATTACTCTGGTCTGGGTGATACCAGAGAAACTGCTTTCGACAGGTTTTCACTTGTCGTCATTTCACCCAAAAAAACAAAACCACATCCCTCATCAATCACGTGATTGAACACACAACATACACAAATATATCATTTCACTAAATTTTACTCTTCCACTTGAATTGAACTCGTGAAATTAAACACAAGACATACAGACGCGCATAAATATGTTTTTAAAAGGAGCCCAATTACAAAACCAAAAATTCGCAATTAAAAGACCAAACGGGAGACCAATTCCAAAACCAAAAATTCCCAATAAACTGCTCAATAAACCCATTTGAATTGAACTCCTGATCGAAGATTTCTCGACGCTCTAGAAATCATCTCCGCAATAGTACGGAGTCGACTGTAGATGCGGTGAGTTGTCCTGAGTCGTGTCTCTCGAGGATGGATATGATCGGTCGTCGGTTTTCTTATTCGTTCTTATCGTCGGTTCGATTAAGCTAATTTAACCCTAAAAAGCGATAGTCATTGTTCGGTTTTTATAACTAAGATGTAAATTGAAACTTAAGATTTAAAAACATTAAAACTTTTAAAGGAATTTAAAGCTAATTTTAAAAACGATCAATTTAAACTAATTAACTATAAAAACTTAATTATTTGAAATTAGTAAAATGGAGGGAAAATTAAAGTCAACTTATTTGAATAAGTCAACATAAATACTTAGCATTGATTAAGGGTTTAAAAAGGAAGATCTTAATAAACTTTTACAAACTTAGARATTGATTTCAACTTAATAACTTAAAATCATAAGTTCAYAAGCTAGAAAGCTAGAAAATAAAGATAGGGATTTAAAATGATCAAAACAACCACAAGCAAGAATCAACCTTCAACACAAGATCAAGATAAACTAACATGGAKATGAAACTAAATTAAAGGAAAGAAGTTACCAAATGTACTTGATTACACAAAAGCTTGAATGAGAAAGCTTGAAAGCTGGATGATTCTTCATAAAGGGAACTTAAAACAAAGCTTTAAYATTAAACAACTAAGATCTAAGCTTGATTAATCCATGACTAATTACTAGAATTTATAGGAATTAAAATAAGTAAAATATGAAAAACTGGAGAAAAAGCTGGTTTGGGGAGCTTCCTTGGAGGAGAAAGCTATCAGGAGCAAGTTGTCCTCYTGARATGACGTCTGATTGCTAATATCTTCAAAATTGCTGCTTTTCAGTCGATCGACTGAAAAAGCARTCGATCGACTGGCAGTCKATCGATCGTGTCGGSAGTCGATCGACTGCGATGTCAAAATGGCCTGAAGCCCTGTAATTTGGTCGTTCTCCGGAGGGCCCAGTCGATCGACAGCAGTCGATCGGCCAAGTAGGCAGTCGATCAACTGCCATGTCAAAAACTTCAAAACTCGCTGGAATCCAGTCGATTTTAGCGGGCCAGTCGATCGACTTCAAGGTCAGTCGATCGACTGAATTTTCAGTCGGTCGACTGGACTCCAGCGCCCGGCTCGATTTCTCGTTCTTTTCGCGTCCGCCGATTTGTCGAACCTCGTCTACTGCGCTTTCTTGCTTTGTCTGTCCATTCCCGAGTCGAGTATCAACGATCCCAAACGAGCGTGGGCCCCGCTTGGATGTCCTACGGCCAAGAAAAATGGAAACGTGAGAATCTACGAAAATTAATAACAAAACGTACAAAAATTAAGAAAATCTAGAAATACGAAAAACGGCCAACCCGACTCCTAAAGCAACAAAAAGCAAGCAAAAAACACGCAACGTGAAACAAAAACGATAATGAAAATATGTACAAAAATATGCAAATCAACCACTTGTTTGGATTTATTTAATATTTTATTTATTATATATATATATATATATATA
>BMAC01000964.1:127409-152155 GCA_014905375.1 Phtheirospermum japonicum | reverse complement strand
ACAAGATCAAGATAAAATAACATGGAGATGAAACTAAATTAAAGGAAAGAAGTTACCAAATGTACTTGATTACACAAAAGCTTGAATGAGAAAGCTTGAAAGCTGGATGATTCTTCATAAAGGGAACTTAAAACAAAGCTTGAACACTAAACAACTAAGATCTAAGCTTGATTAATCCATAACTAATTACTAGAAATTATAGAAATTAAAATAAGTCAAAATATGAAAAACTGGAGAAAAAAGCTGGTTTGGGGAGCTTCCTTGGAGGAGAAAGCTATCAGGGAGCAAGTTGTCCTCTTTGAAATGACGTCTGATTGCTTAATATCTTCAAAATTGCTGCTTTTCAGTCGATCGACTGAAAAAGCAGTCGATCGACTGGCAGTCGATCGATCGTGTCGGCAGTCGATCGACTGCGATGTCAAAAGGCCTGAAGCCCTGTAATTTGGTCGTTCTCCGGAGGGCCCAGTCGATCGACAGCAGTCGATCGGCCAAGTAGGCAGTCGATCGACTGCCATGTCAAAAACTTCAAAACTCGCTGGAATCCAGTCGATTTTAGCGGGCCAGTCGATCGACTTCAAGGTCAGTCGATCGACTGAATTTTCAGTCGGTCGACTGGATTCCAGCGCCCGGCTCGATTTCTCGTTCTTTTCGCGTCCGCCGGTTTGTCGAACCTCGTCCGCTGCGCTTTCTTGCTTTGTCCGTCCATTCCCGAGTCGAGTATCAACGATCCCAAACGAGCGTGGCCCCGCTTGGACGTCCTACGGCCAAGAAAAACGGAAACGTGAAAATCTACGAAAATTAATAACAAAACGTACAAAAACTAAGAAAATCTAGAAATACGAAAAACGGCCAACCCGACTCCTAAAGCAACAAAAAGCAAGCAAAAAACACGCAACGTGAAACAAAAACGATAATGAAAATATGTACAAAAAGATGCAAATCAACTCCCAAGAAAAAGTTTTCTTTTTTAATGCACCGGTAGATAAGAAAAAAGTGCAGAAATGGTACTCAAGCCAGAATGGAAAAGACAATACAGATAAGAAATGAAGATGAAAAATCAAGGAAAGTGAGAGAGAGAAAATTAAATGAGGATTCGTAGTGAGTGGTTTGCAGAATCTAAGTAGGAAATATTTCCAATGCTGAATTTGAAAAGTACGAAGGGACTGAACTGTAAACAACAGCCAAAATCAGGCTTCAATCTTACTATCGAGATTTGCAGACATTAACAGACAACAGTAATATCAAATTTCTTATATTGTAAATCGAAATCAAGTCCAACCCAGATAACTCTAATAATAGACAAGTTAACCCGAAATAATTGAAATTTTTTTAATGTCAGGTTGATATAATTTTAAAGTTGAAAGTTCACATACACATGACACAATACAGACTAACATTATCCATGTAAATAGAGAAGTTCAGATTTTTTTAATATACAAGTAATTTCAAGAATAACTCCAATTAGAGCAAAAAAAAAAAAAGTTGGGTTCAATTTGATACTGGGCCTCAACCCAACCTACAAACAAGACAAAACCCTAATCGCAGACCTTAACATATCTCTAGTATCAATCAATTAGAGGGATAAACAAAAAGTTTGATTCCAAACAACCTAAACGAAAAATGGGTTCAGGTTAATAAATCTAACACGAATCAGGTATACGTTCTACATGAATTTTAAGTCTCAACCCAACGTGGAATATGCTATGATCCCTGGCTGTATATTCATGACTCCTTAAGTATATATATTACTACCATTGATTCTTTTATTGCTGCTACTTGAAACTACCCCTGAGGTTTTGTCTAATTACAAAAAGACCCACTTTTCTATCAAAATTACAAAAACTATCTGAGGCAAAAAAAAAAAGAAAAAAAAAGCATCGAAAGGTTTATACGTAGTTCGAAAGTTAACTGGGTTTCCTTGTAATTAGACTAAACATGGGTTAATTACAAAATAACCCCCGTGGTTTTATCTAATACCTAGAAGACCCAGTTTTCATTCAAATTACAATAACTACTCGAGCCAAAAATAAAAAATAAAGTAAAGAATCAAAGTGTTATTCTTAATTTCGAAGAATAACTTATTTTCCTTGTAATTAGGCTAAATATGTGTTAATTACAAAACTACCCCGGATGTTTTGTAAAATTACCAAAGGCCCAGTGTTCTTTCAAAATTACAAAAACCCCAGGAGGAAAAGAAAAGAAAATTTGAAGTGTTATTCATAATTTCGAAAGATAGCTAGGTTTTCCTTGTAATTAGGCTAAATCTCAGGTCCAGTTTCATAATTATCCCTAAAACTTAAATTTCAGGTGACTGCCTATGTTTCAAAAGAAAGACCCAAAAATCGTGCAATAAAAAAATAAATAAATAATAATTATATAAATGCCTACTAACCTTAAGCTAAAAACATGCTCAAAATTAGAAGGTTTCCGTATTCAGGCGTATATAATCCGATCCGTACGTTTTCTCATGCAGATACGAAGACAATCCCCATCTAAAACGAGTAATAAAAACACGTAACAAATTAATACTAGGGATTTCAATTGGAATGCTAACTATTCTCGTCCTATCCATTTTAATCATACTGCGTGCAATTTACAGTTTTCTAAACATTTACCGACAGTTTTTCTAGAAGTAAATTATTTTTTTCTTCTAGTGAGGTCAGAATGTAATCACAATCATAATCATAATCATAATCATGAGTTATTGAAGTCAAGTGACACTAAATTAAGAACCTTCATTTACCCAAAAAAAAAAAAAAAGATCTTTTCTAAACTAATTGGCAGAAATAAAGCAACCCAATTAAAACTCGTAAAGTATGCAGAGTAAAAGTATCATTACAAAATTCGGGGGAAAAAAGCATGAATTTTTTCTTACTGAAACGAATAACATCCAGTGTTGTTCTCTCTCCTCTGCCACGCAAGAAAGAACAATTCCACCAGCAAAATGGATGCCCAATTACCCTTAAACGCGGCTACCAACGACCCACCGGAACAAAACACTCCAAATCACAATTGCATTATGTTTTGTTTTTTCGTCCTACTCTCCTGAAAAAAACTCCAACTTTATCACTGAAAAAAAGAACCCAACCTTTGAGCACTCTGTTTATTCTTGGATGTATATATCAAAGTTTAAAGGCATCAAGGAAAACAAAAGGTAACTGAAAGAAAATTCAAGGAAAAAAGTGAAATCAATGGTTTAAAGTTTATCTTTACTATTTTAGTTATGTCCAAACACAGGACTCAGATTTGCGAGTCTTAGACCATGGGTTCGATTGTCAAATAGTGCCTTAAGATTACTTCATCTGATAAAATGAGAACCAAATGAATACGTAGGTCAACCAGTTTTAAAATAATTTACATAAAGTAAACTGGACCTTGTATTGCCACCGAATTTTCTGCTTGACATCATCATCGTAATCAATACCTCCCATTATCTGTGGAAAGGTTATCAATTGAAGCTGGAACAGAGCTCCCTCATCGAACGTACCAACATGCTACCAATTCAGTTCATGTATTACTGCATTCTGCATCATCCAAAATCTCTACCACTGGAGCATACTGCAGAAATCGAAATATTAATTGACATAAAAAAGAATCGATAGCAACCAAGTTAAATTAACCACAACACTTTACATACCTCATCGTCTTCATCAAAGTAAATTCTATTAGCTGCACTGTTCTGCTGAATTTCCCATCCAAAAGACTCCTCAAGCAGCACTCTCAGTCTTCTCGTCTTCCAAAAGTAAAAGTCACATTTCAGTCGTTGCTTGGTTTTCTTGATTTTTGATTAATAAATACAGAAAACCAACTATTATCATCAAAAAAAATACAAAAAAAATATATATTTTAGAGAAGTATGAGTATTTGTTTAATTTTAATAGAAAAAGACATTCTTTCAAATTATAAATGGACAATTAAGAATTATATGTTCTAAACCTTTTTTATGCATGTAATGACACAGAGGATTTGGGAGGCAATGAATTCAATGGGCTTTCAAGTAAACAATGTGAATGCAACAAGACACACATGCCTGGTTTCAAATATCTTCAGAGTAGAGGGTAAACTAACTATGTACAGCCCATGCTTTTCTTTTTTCTTTTAATTTATGTTTGAAGAAAAATTGCAAATTTATTCAGGGGTATTTTTCAATTAGCCTTTGCATGAAATGGAAGCTTTATTCCTTATCCCTGAGGAAACAGCTAGCATGGTGGACGCCGCAATGACCGACAACCGATATTGGGTAAATGCTATGTCTAGGCATTGTACAACAAATGAAAAAGATAAGAATTAAATCAACAAAAATATTCTATAGAAAAATGCCCTTTTAACCCAGCCAAATAAAATACAGATTAAAATTAAGAGAAACATTATTGAATTGCGATGTTACTCTATAGAAAAATCCTGTTTGGTTTCTCTCAAGAACCTGTAATAATAGACTTTCATGAAAATGCAATATAGTATGGCTGATATAAATCTTGTGCACAGAACTTCTCAAGATCTCAGCAGAATTCCCATTTAATTAAAAACTCTGGATTTAAAATCAATAATTAACGAAGAGAAACTAATTAAAACTCTGCAATTCTTTTCCTCTGCAAATTAACAATCGACCAGGGACGAAATTAATTAAACTGTTCATAAATCCGTAAATTAATGCAGAAATCTAATAAAGTACCTCTTTGGGATTTGTAGATCAAATCATGAACACTAGAGCGAGCTAATGGCAACTCGAGGAACGGAATGAAAAATCCAACAAAGAGAAAGGGTGTCACAGTTCGCATCCGTTATTCCAATCCTCTGCAGATCGCTAACTCCATTTGACGCACATCCTGCGTTGAATACAGAATATCCCTCTCACGCTGCAAAAAATGATCATTGCAATATATATCAATATATGTATAGCAGGATTAATTCACATATTCAAACGAAACTTATACATGCGACTGCAAACACAAATTTCAAAGCCTAAAATCAAAAATTATTAGAGTTAAATTACCAGGAAACTTCTGAGTACAAAGGATTTATCCCAGAGCTTCCAAGCGATGGTAAGGCAACAAATCGCAAATAGCGCTCTGTTTCTAGTATCTCCAGTGGTTCAAAGCACACGCTGACCAGAGATTTTAGATTTCGCCTTAAATTAACTTGTAAATTAAACAAGCACACACAATCATACAAATGAAAGGGGAGATGAAGCAGGGCACTCCAATTTCACAAGTCAAACAGAAATCAAGTCCGAAAAATTCACCATCAATCAGATCCAGATCAACAATTTATCGCGAATCTTAAAGCTTTCACATAAAATTACAACAATTAATGGTACGTACCATTTCAATGATTTGAACAGCAGCGTTGCACGAAGCAGTGGAGACGAAGCGGGGCCCTCCGATTTCGCCTATTTCAGTTGTTGGTGTATGTCGACCAGAACTAGGGTTTTACAATTATAAGGTGTTGGATGAAATCGAGAGCTGAGGGGTTGATGTTGGATGTTATAGGGCGGACGGGAATTTTCGGAGATCGTCGGGGCTGAGAACGGCAGTGGGTTGAAAGCAAACGTGCGGCGGGGGTGAGAGATAAAACGGAGAAGTGAATGAAACGGGCTCTGTTTTGATAAGGATTGGCCGGTTTTATTATTTATTTTATTCAATATATTAAACATTTTTAATACAACTCTTCACATCGGTTATTTCAAAACCGACGTGAAATAATATAAGTCACATCGGTTTTTTAATTAATCGACGTAAATATTCCATATATCACGTCGGTTTATTTAGGAACCGACGTGAAAGACACTTTACGTCGGTTTTCAACTAACTGACGTTAAACAGCCGACGTGAAATCCCTAATATGTAGTAGTGAGATGACAAGTTAAGTTAGCCATAGAAAACGTGACCGATTCACCCGCTACGGACAAAGTAAGATTCTTATTCCCAACGTTTATTAAACATTGAGTTGTATCCATGAATGGGCGTCCTAGCAAGATAGTGTTTTCGGCGCCATCCTCCTTCACCATGCCAACATCCAATACCACAAAGTCGACCGGAACCATGATCCCTCCAACTTGTACAAGAACATCCTTGATTATCCCCTTTGGGTGTCTAATTGATCGATCGACCAATGGTAAGCAAATGCGCATCTCTTGTAAAGGAGGGAGTTCCAATTGTTCGTATATCGAAAACGGCATCAAATTAATACCCACCCCTGAATCAAGCATACCCGTAGTGACTTTACCATTCCCAAGTGTGATATCAATACAAAATGAGCCCGGATCCACTTTATTAAGAGCCAAGAGAGAAGGGTCACAAACCACACTTGCCTCCTTAGATAGAAAAACTCTCTCGTTTGTAGCGCTCACAAGATTCTTGGAGGAAAGTTCTTTGAAGAACTTGGAATAAGCAGGCGTATCCCGGATGGTGTCTAACAACGGAAGAGTGATGTTTATATTGGATAATAGATCATAGAGCCTTTGAAATTGCCCATCTTTCTTAACATTTTGTAGCCGGGACGGATAGGGCATGGAAGCCTTAGAAGTTGGTGGTTTATAGACTTATGTAGGCCATCGGAAAGTTTCTTTACCAAAGTGGGACCCATGGGAGTAGAATCGGGAGGATTAAGAATATTCGGAATAGAAACCTCCTCCTCCTTGGACGGCGGGGCAACCTTATTATCAATCACCCTACCACTTCGAAGGGTCGTGACCGCATGAGCTTGCGAAGGTTGGATTAGCAATTTTCCTTTCTCATTAGCTTGCTTTAGCATATTGACATTGCTTTCCAACTGCCCCATCTTAGTATTTAACCCGTTGGTCGTAGCCTCTAGAGCATTGTACTTAGCATCGAACGAAACCAACAAAATGGAAAATGATTGCATTT
This sequence comes from Phtheirospermum japonicum, assembly GCA_014905375.1. NCBI lineage: Eukaryota > Viridiplantae > Streptophyta > Magnoliopsida > Lamiales > Orobanchaceae > Phtheirospermum > Phtheirospermum japonicum. Next base: position 145,289 of record BMAC01000964.1, on the reverse strand, counting down.
GTTGCATAATGACCATGAGATTCGGATCGGGAGGTGGAGTAGGAGCATTCACCGGAATAGGCGAACGAGACGGACCCACGTGAGGATTAACACCCGCATTCATATTGGCATAGCTAAAATTCGGATGCATGCGGTTGTTTGGATGATAAGGAGGATTGTGATTCGGCGGACGAGCAAAATATGGCTTAGCATCATCGAGTCCCGCTTGATACCCTTGAACTCCACACACTTCCTCCGATTGAGGCATCGACATATAGGAAGAGGGATTTGAAGGACAAGTCGTGGTATCATGACCAAAAATTCCACATGATGCACACGGGGGATCCGTGCTTAGACTAGAAAACTTAGCAATTCGAGCCTCCATAGCCGCTATTTTCTTTTCTAACTCAAACTCTCTAGGAGAAGAAGCTTCACTCACTTCATTGGCATTGAAGTACGTCGCTTGAAAAGACTTTTGTTGAGAACTCTCGGCTAGAGTGGTGAAAATTTTGTGAACCACTTGAGGAAGTTGATCCTTTATATTACCCCCGTCGACGTGTCCACCATGTATTGGAAGTGTGGGTCTAATGCCTCATAGAAAGTTTGGATTAGAAGATCCTTTGCCGTACGATGATGTGGACAACTCGTGAGAAGATCTTGGAAATGAGCCCAAGCCGAGTGAAACGGCTCATTCTTCATTTGCTTAAACGAAACAATCTTGATCCTCAACTCGACCGTCTTTTCATCGGTATAATAATGATCCAAGAATATTGTCGAAAGCTCATCCCATGTATGAATTGAATTGGAAGGGATAGTCATAAACAATGACAATGCTTTATCTTGAAGAGCATATGAAAAACAACAGAGTTTTAGATGCTCTAGACTCATCATATTCAGGCGGTGGAAACTTGAGACTTGCCATAAAATTGTCGGAGGAATTGGAGAGGATCCTCTTTAGAAAACCCATGAAATATTAGAAGTCGGGAAAAATCGAGTGATCGGATATCAATAGCCATAACCTCAGGAGGAAGGGATATACACGATGAAATAATCGCCCCCACAAAGGCTTTGCTAACTTCTCTCGTAGCAAAAATGGGAGGAGCATGTTGGGCATTGGGGCTCATACCTCCAAACAAAGCAAACGGATTGGGAGTACCTTCGTGAACATTATTGTCGGCACCTCCATAACCCAGACCACCACCATTACCGTTAAGATTTCCATTCAGAGCATGAGTGAAATTATGAGCATGAGTAACTCTATACGGGCCGGGATTCAGATTATGGCCACCAACATTCCCACTCGGACCAGCAAAGCCTCCATTATACATATTCGGGGGTTGATTGGGAGAACCATAACCTCCATACGGACCATTCATACTCATGAAGCTACTATACCTAACATGGTTTTCACCATGCCCTCCCACGTTGGGTTGACCATTGCTGTTAACACCAGTGGCAACGTGGTTTGCACCATGCCCTCCCACATTGCCAAAACCATTAAAACTCATCACATTCCCAACATGGTTCGTACCATGCCCTCCCATGTTAGGAATGTAATCTCCATTGCCATAAGTATTAGAAATGAAAGCATTAGAAGGGTTAGGAAGAGGTGCGGTACCTTGGTGTAGGCCCATGGCGTGTCCATGAGTGGTGAAACGACTCCCTTGATTTCCTAGAGCATGGTCGGGAGGGCTTGTTGGGTTGGGAGTTGAAAGCCCGAGTTTATCACTTGATGGGGATGGCTCGACATGAACAACAGGCTCGGGAGTACTAGAGCTTTGAGGATAAACCCGTGGAAATTTCCCATTGAGATTAGGGAACGGGCCGGTATTTGGAATATTATTCGTCATACCGTGAGTAGTAACTAAGGAACGTCTTAAATGCCTTAATCGCTCGGGGTTCAAAATGTAAGGAGACAAGTTATTCCCAAGGGTTCGATGACCTTGCATACACTCAATAAAAACGTCAAATACAAAAGAAAGCTAGAAACACAAAGAAACTACAAGCAAATCAAAAACCTTAACCAAGTCGAGTCGCAACGACGCCATTTTATTTTAAAGGTTTTTTATGGGTGTAGTATAGATAAGGTTCGTGTGGTTCGGTATTATCGGAATTCGATACGATTGTAGGAGTCAATGGATTTTAAGCATGAGGAATTAAAGGAAAGCTAAAATAAATGAAGAAAAACGAAGATAAACAAGAGCTATGATGAACTATGAAATGTAAATGCAAGTATTTTGGATGCCTCGTGCGTATGCCATATTGGAATTGCAAGCAATAATCAAAATAAGCAATAAAAAGCAAAGGAACAACAAAGTACAAGCATGGAAACCTAAGGTACAACTATGCATGCATGATCATGAAATTTAAATAATGCAAATCAACGAAAATTGAAAACACCAATGGAAAGAGCGATAAAAGTTGACGTGAAAGTTAAAGACTTTTCGAAAAATAACTAGAAACAAAGAGTAGATCTAGGGTTCAACATAAAACCATGCATGCAAATAAAAAATAAAGCATAGGGAATACTTGAAATAAAAATGATCAAGGAACCAGTCTATGATCAAGGTGTGTCACTCACCTAGATTTCATAAACCGAATCACAAATCTAACAATAAATCTAAGAGTTGTGGCAAAGTTCATAAATTGAAAAACAAGCTTGAAATTGAAGAACAAGGAAGAAAATTAAGGAAAACTTACTTGAATTAAGAAAGAGAATCCAAAAACTTGAATGAAATTACAATCCAAAATAATATCCAAGTGATGACTTGAATTCTTCTTGAGCTTACAAACCCAAAAAAATCTTGAAATTAAATCTAAGAACTAGAGAGAAATAAAATCCCAAACCCATGCAAGAGTTGGGAGGAGAGAGTATTTTTAGCTAATGAGAAGTCTATCTATTTATACTAGGTTAGATTAGGGGTAAATGGGTCATATAAGCCTTAAGGGCTTGGATTTTCCATGTCTGACCAAGTTTGACTCGAAATGGACTTGTTAGCCACTTGGCTACGCTTTTGGCACGGGTTGGCTCGATTTGGCTCGGGTGTTGGCGAGTTTGGGCGTGGTTGGGCGGCGCTGGTCGACAACTCTCGGCAGGCTCTCGTCGGCAACTCTCGGCCTAGCGTGGAATTTGGTGTCGCATGGCAATGAGGTTGGCTACGGGCGCTGGGCGCTAGGCGCTAGGCGTGCGCGCAGGCACTAGGCGTGGCATGAGTTGGCGTCGCCTGGCGTGGGCATGCATGAGCGGGAGCGTGCGAGAGGCGCTGGGCGGGCGCGGCGTGGCATGCGCGCGGGAGCTGCCTGGCGCGGATGTTGGCGTGCCTTGGCGTGCGTAAAGGCTTGGCATGAGTCTTGGCTTGCCATGGCAAGGCTTGACTATCATTCCAGAATGTTTGGTCATTTAGGAGCTTGCTCTTGACACAGATTTTGGCATGGTTTGGGTTGAGTTTTAGGCCTCAATAACTTCACATATAAAATAGGTATTTTGAACATAAAAACTCAAGAAATACACCCATCCACAAATTAATTGAACCCATTTAACCAAATCAAGTAAAAAAATCAAATAGAAACTCGAAAAATAATAAAATAAGAAAACAACCTAAAACTCTAACGAAACTAGACTCAAAACTACTATAAACAACAATAAACTCTAATGAAAAATACGAGAAAAACACCACAATTACATGCAAAACAAACATCCTCATTTCTTTCATGATCATGAAACAAAAAATATTTAAAAATATTTCTTCCATTTTGAAAATTGAAGTAAAAAAGAATAAGAAACAAAAGCACAAAATTTCCTCTTTTTTTTCCCTTCTTGGATACTGTCGTATCCTCTGTGCAAAGATTTTATTTTTCTTTTCTTTTGTCACACATTTCATCCATGTTTTTCCTTTAAAGACTTTGGTAATTTATTTATATGAATTAAGAGGAGTTAATATTATTAATATGACTATAATTAATCTGTAATGCGCTTTATTATATAGAAATTAAGAGGAGTTAATATTATTGATATGATTGTAATTAATCTATAAAAAGTCATCAATTCATTTGCGCCCTATTATATAGGAAGAAAAGTGGACTGGGAAATACTTTGGCAACTATTGTAAAATAAAAAAAAATCAATAATTAATGTATGGCCAATTATGTAGGATTCAAGTTTACTATTATATAAAAAAAAACATTAATCATTTACGCCCTATTAATATATTGCAAGAAAATAGAAGGGAAAAATTATTTCTTAACTCAAAATTTTTTAAATGTTTTGTCAGCGATTATATAAAAAACCATTCATTCACTTACGACCCCTTATTTAGGATTACATACAAAATTATTAATTCATTTACTACCCATTATATAAAAAAATTATTAATTGATTTACGCCCTATTACATCTTGAATTAATTTGACACCTATTATATAGGAAAAAACATGTACGAATAGGATTCAAGGGGAGTTGAGTTGAATATTAATTTGACACATATTCCAATTAATATAAATCTTATATATATATATATATATATATATATATATATATATATATATATAAAGAGTGATTAAAAGAAATAAAGTACGACTATAAAGGTGTGACAAATGGCATAAAATCTTTTCTTTTAAAGTGGATATCGCCGTATTTGAGTAAAAAAAGGGGAAAGAAACACTTTTCTTTTAGATGACTTTGGTGCTTTACTACATTTTTTTCAGCAACAGTGCAAGAAAACATAAGTGAAAAATCATTTTTCAACTCAAAATTTAATATAAATGTTAGAATGTTGTATTACAATTTATTTTTATTAGTCTCTTTTAATGATTTTTTAATTTAATGATGTGTAATAAGCTAACAATTATTATGAATAATAAATCTAATAAAAACATGTAAATCTCTCTCTCTCTCTCTCTCTCTCTCTCTCTCTCTCTATATATATATATATATATATATATATATATATATATATATATATATTAAAAGCCCGACTTCTGAAAATAGCAATGAAAGTTTGAGTAGGAAAATATTTCGTTGCGTTATTAGTAAATGTGTTAATCTGATTTGCAGCGGGTCATTGTTTTTCGGAGGTGACCACGTTCTTTTTATAATTTTCGTAATGAAAACGAATTTGTTTGTTAAAATAAGCTATTTTTTTAGCCGTAAAATGATTTTTTTTCTAAACAACTTTGCGATGAGATAATATTAGATAACTATGTAAATATGATGTATTATGTAAACCATGAAACTCTTTTTAGTTGTGATTTACGATGAAATAATATAATATAACTGTGTATATATGATTTATTATGTAGACCATTAAAAGTTTTTTAGTTGTGATTTATTTGATCAGATGACTAATAATTCATCCATTATATATGTTGTTAAAAAGAATTAACCCTTTATTTGTTGACTGTTTTGACTAAATGTTAATTGCTTCATGGGAATTTTCTTAAAAACAAGCGTGTGATTTAAAAACAGATAAATTCTTTTAATGGTGATTTTTGATTTACTTAATATTTTCTCACTATTATCTTGCAAGTTTTGCGATGCAATTTATTTATTTATTTATTTATCTTTTAATATTGAAATCTTTTGATTTATTTATTTTCCGGTTTGAACATATATATATATTTTTCTTTTTTGATCGTGAAATCCCTGGGAAGCCTCAATATAAATAAGATTTTAATATTAGTTTTTTTTTTTTCAATTATCCTGTAAGTCAAAAGTCTCAACTCAAATAGTGAGTAATGGAAATAACCAAAGTCACATCAATTATTTACTCGAATCATTTTGTTGATCTTAAAAAAATCATGTTTAGATTTGATTTAAGATTTGTATGTAAAAGAAAATGCATATTTGTGATAGAAAACTAAAATAAAATTTACTATTTTTATTTTATTTTATTATTTTAAACATTAGTCTATAATTTTTCGAGGGAAAATAAATAAATTATAAATTATACTATTATTAAAAAATCACTTCTAATATAAATAAACAAACTATTGTATTAAAAATGAGCAATATAGGAACTTGGAGTAAAAATAATAAAACTATTGTTATGTCTAACAATCTGATATTCATATTTGAGCATACGTATCATGTATTACTTATTTTGCAGAAAATTATTGTATTTGAAAAGTTTATTATTGAATCATATATGAAAACCATTTTACATTCAACAATAATTCTTATTTATTAGATGTCATAAAGAGGGTGATGTGTAATTCATAATTATTAGTCATTATATTTTTATCATTTGATGAAATTTATAATATTGTGATGCCTAATTAAAAAAAATATACACCCCGTGTTTTGCATGAACAAGACAATAAATATCACGACTTATATTGGAATTTTCTAATCTAACAATTCAAAATATTATGCCTATAAATAAAAATCAGATCAATTCTCTCTCATGTGTTTAAAAATATCATTGAGGATGACAACACCATATATATGCATAAAAAACTATCGTAGTTAAAAAATTATTTATAATATTTAATTTTTATGTACGATATAATGTTCATTGAATATATATTACATATTGTGTCTAATAAATAAACATAATATTTTCTTATCTATTTAATTTTTGTCATTATATATCTGCTTCACAAAATGAGTTAAAATGTTTATCTCTATTTAGTTAATATGGATGTGATTTCTGTAAGTATTAGTTTACTTTCAGCCAAGATTTACTTGATCCATTTGTATTGAATAGGTTCTTGAGGAGATAGAAAGATTGGTAACAATAACGAAGGTGATGGGAGATTGAAGAAGATGATGAAGAGGCTGTCAGACCATTTTAAATTGCGTGTAGTGATCTAATATGGTGAGCAATACAACATAATAAATTGATTAATTGATACCGGTGGCTTGATTTTTAAAATCATATATGTGAAGTCTTTATCATATGTGAGTATTCTAAGTGGATTGTGTAAGATTTTTCTTTTTAATTTATTTTATTATGTTGNGATATGATTCACAAGTTCAATTCCATGTGTGTATAATTTTAGTATGCATGTTTGTTTTTAATTCTAAGAGCCACTTGCGTTCTTTTTAAATATATTTAAAGTATTACTAAAACTTGATTTGAAGCTTTTGGGATTGGTGTAGAAGAAATTGGTAATAAAAAGAGTGCTAATTACGAGAAGAGGCCGAATGAGAGAAATTTGATCTTTTACACACACACACCAAATACTTTTTTCGTTGTATTAATAATTTACTTTCTGAAGTTAATAATATATTTTTTTTAATTTTTTTTTCTCTATTTTTATAACTTTCTTCGATATGCCTGCGTAAAACGCGGTATTGAAACTAGTACGGTTCAATTGGTCTCTATCTCTCTCCCAGTGAATAATATCATAACTTTAATATAGAGTATGATGTAAAAAATCGAAAGAGTTTGAAAATATTAATGTGCAATGACAACAAAATTAAAATAAAAAATGACCAATAATATTGCACACAAATAAACATTTAGTAATATATAGTTTTAAACATTAATTTATACATATATATAAAAACTTATTAATTTTAAGTTCTATCCAAACTCTATATTTCTATTTTGCAATATTCATTTTTTTTCCTTAAGCTTGATTTAATTACCTCGGTATTTTAATTTCTAGATAAGTAAACGATATATCTAAATATTTTGCAAGATGTTAATATAGTGCAAATCATGTCTTCTAGCCAATTTTCTTTTTGGTAAACTTAAGACCTATTCTTATACTTTGATATATGCGGCTATTAACTAATCAATTTCACACTTTTAGTTTAAAGATAATTTATTGGTATCTTCTTCGTCAAGATAGCCTTTCGACGGACAAGAAAACATATATTTGATATTATTATAGTGTTGCTTTTCCCGAATGAATCTAAAACATTTTGATGTTAGAATACCTTTCAGGTTTCAGCGAAAATAATTTCCGCTCATAATTTCATATGCAATAACGATGAACAAGAGTCAGAGTCAATCACTTTTGAACGTCGACCTTTATATGAAAAATTCCTGTTCAGTCATTATCAACTATTTATTATTGTTTCGCGCGAAATTGATGAACATTACCAAATATTGTGAACAAAGTATTAAGTAACACATAATTTTAACGTTCATTTATTTAATATGAATTATTTCTATAATTTTTATAGAGCTAATTTGTTCGTTCTTTCTCCTCTATTTACTTTCTTTCATTTTATATAATATTAATAATGATAATAATAATAAAAAATTATTATTAATATTGTGTTTCTATATTTTAACTTTACAAGATGCACGGGTGTAAAAATAACGTACGAAGAAAAACAATTTCGTTTCCAAAGTTCGAAGGTCATACTAATACGCCCTTCGCAAGAAATAACCTTTTCTCACCCTCCTGTGAGAACCCTAAATTTGAAGTTCTTTATTATAATTTCTGTAAGTTCTTTTGAAGTGGGGCTATTGATTTATATCGGATATATATTTTCGGATTTGGTTGTTTATTGTATCATCTTGCTCTAGTTTCGACGTTGGCCAAAAAAGATTAACCTGATTTTGTAATTGGTTATGTAATAGAACTCAGTCAATCTGCTTTTCCTTGCCCTTTGCCACCGCGCCGTCAGCTTCCCTTCCCTACCGCCACTGCCCACCGCCCTTTCAGGTATGTTTCTTTGATTCTCTCTTTAACTTTGTCCTTCCTCTTGGTTTTCCTTTCTCAAAGCTGGGCATATTGTTTTTTTCGAATTTTTTGATGAAAAGTCTGACCTTGTTGAAAATTGGGATGGATAATTGTTGTTTGCTGAAACTTGTTGGTCATTTATTTATTTTTTGGATGAAATTTGGGCCTTCAATCCATTGTGTGTTGATAAATTGAGTTGGATAATTGTTGTTTGCTGAACCTGTAATGAAATAGGAGTATATATAGATTTATTGGTTGATTGATCATTTCTTGTGGTAATTGTTATTTGCTCATTAGGAGTTGGATACTAATTTCTGATAATTACATGGTTCAATAGGCTTTATTTGCTTCAAATGGGGAAATCTGTTTACGATTGAAGAGAACCATGTTTCTGCAGGAAGAAAACCATTTTTATTTTATTTTATTTTTTAATATTTAAAAATTGATTTCTTAATTCTTAATATCATTTGTTGGTAGACGTGGTCGAGAATTTTTATTCTGGAGTACCTGCTCTGGAGTATCAATGTCCCAACTTAACTCAAGAAAATGTATTTGTAATAGTTATCTATTCATGTGTGCACACATAATCTTCAAAACTATAATCTCTTTTTTCAGTAGGTTAAGATAGAGGGAGATGCTGATACCTTTACACATACAAACTGGGCAACTTTCCCATAGGTCATGTAATGATAGATTACGTAGAAGCTCTTTCTATCTGGATGAACTATCTTTGCTTCAGTTCCTGATATTTTCCTATAACATGTAATCCTTGTTTTGCTTCTGCATTGCTCCTTTCAATCTGTTCCTTGTTTCTTCTTCTTCTTGCAATCCTGGTGTCTTCAAATTGTTTTATTATAATTTAACATAAATATTGATTTCGCTCGTCTAAAATTATATTGATGCGGTCCTTTAATTTTATGGTTTGAGCCTATGCTGGGAAGACAATTCTGGGTTGGGAGCATTGTAACAGAGTTTATATATATGATGTGAAATCTAAAAGAGGTAGTTATAAATTGTATAGGCTGCATCTAGTTTATGTGTTTGGTGAAGTTGTGAGGTCATTTGGTGATTAGATGCTATTATTAGTTGGTGAATAGGAGAATGTGATTGGGACCTACGTCTTATTGGAGTTCCAGAAAATAAAAATGGAGCACTTTTGGTTTCGTTTTCCAACTCATTTTTATGTTTCCGGTATCTTTAAGATTGAAAATAATTTTCCTAGGTTCTTGCAAAAAATGATACTCCACCGATCCCAAAAAGATAGTCTTGCGGTTATTTTACACAATTTAAGGAAATGTTGGTTAATATAGTGTCTTTCTATTTATGCCCCTATGGTTAATTAATTGTTTATTCATTGTCTACTTGGTTTTCATAAAAGTTCATTTAGGTAAGTGGAGTAGTGTGTTTTTAATATAATTAAATAGGGGTATGCATGGAAATGAAAAAGTAAATTTAGTCACTAGCCTATTATTTTTAGACATCCAAAATAGCAACCAAGCCTATCTTTTTGGGACGGAGGGTCTATGTTTTTATTTTGATAATAATTTTTTAATATGAAGAATGATTTGTTTTATGATGTGTTCTGTTAAAAATTCTTTTTTGAAATTAGATTAGAAGGCACATGAAAATATGTGAAATATTAGAATTTCTGGAAATAATATTGAAAAAAAACTTGTATCACGCATTTTCTCATTTTAGATAGTCAGTAAGTGAGAAGAAACTTTTCGCAAATGAAACCAAACGGGCTTTATATTTATCAAGTTCAGTGGCCAGTCACAGGGTTTAGTTTTTAATGTTAACTAATAACCATTGATTGCATACTTCGCTGTTACTTGGATCACTCTCATACAATTAATTTCTGCATAAATGACTTCCTTATAATTGTGGTGTTGAGATCTCGCTCATTACTGCTCTTGTTTTGCAGGCTATTTGGAGTTCAAATATCAGTTGGTGATTTTATTTTGTTCCTCTAGCTATGGTATTTATCTATCTTCCATACTACAAATATCGGATTCATGTGCAAGTTCATGGCTTGTATTTTATGTAGCAGATTTTGAAATATGCTAAAATAAAATACTTGTAGATGAAGTTCAAAATTGTGCTTCGTGATGGTTAGATGCTGATTAATCATAATAGTCCTTCCATTGTAATAAGTAACTCATGCAAGATCATTTAGGATGTCGATATATTGCATGCCATGAGATATCTGAAATCATTTCTGAAGCTGGTTGTTTAAAGTTAATTGGACCCAAGAGCACAAAAGAAACTGTAATACTGGGGTATTATGCACATCTAAGAAGTTTGTGAAATGGATTGGCCCATGTCCGTGAAATTTGAATATTGACACGAGCGAGGAAAAACTTGTAGGAATTTTCTCTCTCTCCTTAGTTTCTGCTTTTTCATTCTTTTTGGAGTTTCATGCTGAAACTGCGGGTGAAATCTTTTGACTTATATTTCTTAATAGGTTTTGATATTTTCCTTGAATATTATTGGGAACTTGATAGAATATTATTCTGATGATGATTGTACATTGTCTAATGCGTAGTAGCTCTTGTTTATTGCCTTGGATCTCCATTTGTGCGTTTAGTTTTTGGAGCCTTTCATTATACATATTATATTATATTTTATTTTTTAAAAAATTTGAATCGTGACTGACATAAGGTTCGCCTAAAGTATTTTAATGCTCGTGTACTTATTGTTGCATGGTTTTGTATTTTAATCAACGTTTCCCATGATGAATTAGAAAGATAATTGATTTAAAAAAAAAAAATTAAAATGGGAAAATCATGCTTACTGCTACTTATCCATGTAGGCTGCGAAGATTCTTGCTAACTTGATCATTATGGGCTCTGGAATAATGGTCAGAGCATTTGCTCAAGCATATCGTCAAGCACTTGCTAGTAAGTTTTCATTTAAGTTGTGTTTTTGATTTATAGCTTTTCTGAAAGGTGTTGACTAGCTTTTTGAATGTCCGAGGCACACTGAGCCCTGATTACATAGCTTCTTTTTAATCCTTGCTTTACTATGCACAATTGAGATTTTTTAATATATTTTAAATTTATTATTATTTTTATTTTCCCCGTGTGTGGAAAACATGTGAGGTATAGCTTTGTATACAGACATCAGAGTATTTGTAAGTTGGCAGTTGTGTTGGAGTAGAACTTCAAACATGCTTCCAGAGTTAGTTGATGTTCTCTTTAGTGCCTGCTGACACAATCATTTCATGTAAATTGCAGATGCCTCAAAGACAGGTGTCGCTCAAGAAACAGTACAAAACTTAAAGAGAGGTGGTAAAATGATGACTGAGGCAGAAGCAAGGCAAATCCTTGGTGTCACCGAGAACTCGACATGGGAAGAGATTTTGAAGGTTTTTTTTTTCTCCTTGCGATGTTAAAGTTGGTCATTTAGAAAAACAAGAAACTTTTGGTTTAATTTCATTGTCTGCCCTTTTAATCTTTTGTTTATTTCCAGAGGTATGATAACTTGTTTGAGCGGAATACCAAAAGTGGGAGTTTTTATCTCCAGTCGAAGGTTCATAGAGCCAAAGAATGTCTAGAAACGGTCCACCAACCGAAAGAGCAGGGCAGGATTGAATAGGGTCGCTCGCTTGCATATTTGTCTTGCTGTGGTGTTGTTTCTTCGGAGGGTTTGCCTCATTTTGATTGGGTACGGATGTTATTTCAGTTGGCTGATGGTGTCCTATGAGATATTGGATCACTGGATAATAATGTAGTAAGTTAAGAGTGTTTGTAGTGAAAGCTATATGTTTTTTTTTTTCAGCATCAGGTTGGTTGGCTGTTTACATTTTTACTTGGGTTGATTATAAAGATTTAGCTAACTTATAATAAAATCCATCGCATTTTTTAAAGAGCGTTACAATTGTTTTTCGGAAATGGTAAAATTTAATATAATAAGCAGTTGTTGCCCTTTTATTTTCTGAGGTTATTGATGGAAATTTAACCATGACTATGATATGTGAGTGTGTGTGTGTGTGTGTTTTCTTATAAAGTGAAATAGTGATGGAATGCAAATTTGATACAAATTTTTTCTTTTTTCTTTTTAATTATATTGCAATTGCGAGTGTAATTGATGCCGATGGCGATTGATAAAAAAACAATAATGAATAAACAATTCTTAAAAACTTTGCCATGCACTCACATTTTCCACCACAAACTGACAATCTTCAGTTTTTTTTTTCTCCCAAATTTTCGCCTTTGTTCGCATGTACCTCTTGAAGTATAAAATTTGGCAATTTTGACAAATTGTCTCATTTTCTTTCTTCGGCAAAAAAGTCTGAGAAATTTGCACGTGAGTTTCATATGGAATTTATGATGGTACAATTGTCTTCCAATTAATTTTAATTTTTTCTTACAATTAAAAAAGCACAAATAAAGAAAAAATAAATAAATCTGCAAGTAATTCCTAATCCACCCAAAAATTTGTCCCACCAACACAAACCCATCATCACCACAGCCAAAGCAACCGGGTTATGATTCTCCTATCCAACGTGAAGCTTTTATTATTATTATTATTATTATTATTATTATTATTATTATTATTATTATTATTATTATTATTATTATTATTATATTTATTTGTTTATTTTTTATTTTTAAAGTTTGGCCTTATGACATGACCAACAATAAATAACTAAAAGTCTCTTCTAACTTATAAGTGACTTGAACTCAAAAAACCTAAGCATAAATAGTGCATACTCTTACCACTTGAAATAATCCACTAGGGAGAGGTTAGTAAATGTCAGAAATTTACAACTTTAAATTTCCCTTTTAACCTTTCCTTAAGGGTCAACCTTAATTACAATTAACAATTAATAATAATATTAATCAATATATCATATTAACTAACATTCTAGTTAGAGCCTTTTTCCAACTAGTGGATGAGAATTGGTTCGTTTTAGAATTTGCAATTGCTCACTTCATTTTATTGGAGTCTTGTTTTTCTCTCCTGTATCCAAAGCAACATATCCTTGGTATCTTTCGATTAGGTTTACAGGTCCAAAATTGAATATGTAATTAAACACAAATGTTGGGCAAAAACAAAAAGGGATAAATAAATAAATTTTATATATATCCATTACAAGAGTGGAGTGACTTAACACACAGAATAAATAAAGCAGTTTTACGGTTTACACCCTTTAACTTTAACTTGGGGATCCAACAAACATGACCTTGACAATGTTGTAGAAATCATGGTCATAAGCCTTAGACTTGTGATGCTGACTAGGAATAATCTTGGTGTACAAATAGAACAAAACACAAGCAATAGCTGGGCCAGCCCAAAACACCCAGTGCCCATCCCAAAGATGGCCACCCCTTACAATGGCCGGCCCAAGGCACCTAGCTGGGTTCATCCCCGCCCCGACGTAACCCTTCCGGGCCGTGACCGTGGACGATACAAACACGAGAAGGCCCAACACCGTCCCCACAATACTAAAAACAAGCACGCGGCCCAACTCCTTGGCCTGCCTGTGGTCGTACGCCATCCAAATCGAAGCAAAAAGAAAAATGAAACTGCAAAAGACCTCGAGCCAGAAGGCTTGGGCCGTGCCGAGCCCAATAGTGATGGGCCCATTTGGGCCAGGTGCAATAACTGTTACGGTGCAACCCCCTAGTGAGAAGGTTTGTGCAATAGAGCTACTGACCACTGCTTTAAGTGCTAGCGCACCCAAAACTCCGCCTAAACATTGTGCAATGATGTAGATTATCGCTCTACACATGGAGATTATGCCAACTAAGCCCGCGGAGAAGGAGATTATGGGGTTAATATGGCCACCGGAGACGGGATGCACCGCCAGGAGGAGGATGGCGATTATAATCGCCGCCAGGACCGATAGGATGAGGTTCGGCATCTTAACGTCCGACTCGATCGTCGAGATTACAATAGTGTCCAGCATGAATACTAGAACCGCTGTTCCCAGAAGCTCGCCTATCGATGCTTGCCAAACCTTAATTTTAACAACAATATAATTAAATTAAATTACGTATTTTAATTAATGCATGCCAAATGTGATGTTATATATGGCACTTACATCTAAAGAAAAAAGTTCGTTTAACCCCAGCATCTCACTTAGTCGTTGTTGTCTCTTGTCAGGATCAATCGTCATGTCTTGTGGCCTGATGAATGAAAGCTAAGTTGAAATAATTTGCTTATATGATATATAAATATACATAGGAGAAAAAGAAAAAAAAAAAAAAAGGAAATTTAGAACTTGCCCTGGAGTGAAGGGGACAGGCTGAACCTTGATTCCATTAATTTGGGATTCTTCATCATGAAAATGCAGACCATTATTAGCAGCCATGTTTATTTGTGTGTTTATTGGTTTCTATTTCAAGCCTGATTGGTGCCTTGCTTTGCTATCATATATATAGAATGTAGTCTATAGACCCGCACATCATAGAGGGGAAGCAAGAGTTGAATTTTATTCAACTAATTAGTTAATTAATTAATTATATATCACCAGCAAGAGTGGAGATTCAGTTGGATATTTATGACGGGCTGTCCCACTTCATTCAAACTTAATGTGAATCCTTTTGTTCTTTCTTCTAATTTTTTTTTGCCCTCTCTCTCTCTCTCTCTCTTTATATATATAGTTAATAAGTTACTCGTGTAACACACTATAAATATAATGATAAAAATTATATATTACACAAATTATGTTAGCACACAAATGTTGTTTTATGTGGACATATAGTATAATTTTGTTTTCTCATGGCCCGTATATGTGTGGGTTGTGTCATCTTCAATTCTTGAAGCGCGTGGATATACGCACACTAAAATATTATTAGTTGACCCCGATTGATAAGAATACCTCAAAAAAATTTCAAATATATTTATTTTACTAAATCAACCCCACAAACACTTAATTTTACCCCCATATAATATAATAAATAATATAATAATAAAAATAAAATAAAAATAATAATAATAAATAAAATTAAAATAGAAAAGAAAAGAAAAATAAAAGTAAGAAAACTGCCCATGGACGAAGCACCTCCGGCGGCGTCCTCCTCCCCCTCCACCGCCCATTGAACGAAGCACCGCTTCCGCCAGCGCCGACGCCAGACCGGAACCTTTCTGGTCGGATCGTGGGCCGCCCGAGCCCAAAATTATATATATATATATAAAAGAAAACTCACCGTGGCGGGAATAATAAAACGCACTGTGACTTATTACTCCGGTCGGCGCTGAACTTACAGATGAAATCGACTGCCTAATATTCCCCTGAATCTGAAAACAACCGGGCTGCACTCCGGCTTACCGCTGAACTGGAACAAGAACAGGGGATCTGGTTCAGACCGGAACGTCAAATGCAACCTGACCACCGGTTCGTTGCCATCCCCGCCAAGCTTCACCCAGCCATTTTGATAAACACAGGCCCTCGACGTAGCACTACCCAGGTTCACACACACCGAAACGGAGCCCAACAGCTTCCCGCTCGTGACCCCGCACGTGCGGCCCATGCGGCCCATGAAGATGGAGATTTTGATGGTGACGGCGGGCTTGCTGGACAGGAGGCGAAGGGCGTCCGGGTCGAGGTCGAAGTCGGCGGAGGAGGTGGAGGAATCCGGTGCGCATAGTTGGAGGAGGGCCGTTTGTGAAGGGGAGTTTTTTATTTTGAGTTTGACGTAGCATGGGGTAGCGTACGGTTAAATTTTATATTTTTTTCAATTTTAATTATATATTGTGGTAAGGTTATTTTAGTCATTTCATTTATGATTATTTTTTATTAAAATATTTTGAGGTCAACAAATAATATTTTGGAAGGTTGCTGCTTCCCCTCAGAGTGAATTAGCTTACATACTTGCGTATATTCGCGCCCTTAAAATAATTTTTTATTAAAATCTTAAAACTACTCTTAAATCTTAAACACCCCAATAAAACACCGGGGTGAACTAATGGGGTAAATAATAAAATATCGGGGCGTATATCCACGTTCTTTCTCATAATCCCGTCTTCTTCATTTTCTTCTTCCTCTCTTTCGATTAGGCCGAGAAAATTTCTTCTCCCTCTCTACGGCGGTGACAACGGCGGGGCTCCGACTCAAGCAGGCACAGGCGAAGTGAAAGTGGTCGGCGGTTAGGCTTGGGTCGAATCTTTCTCTTCCGTCGACTGGTAATTGGCGAACGGTTGGTTCTTCGGAGATGACGTCACGTAGCGGCGGCAGGCATGGCGGATTGGGAATTTAGCGATGCAAAACAACTCCGGCGGCGGCGTGCTGGTGTAGCGAGGCGCTTGTCTGGTTTCGGTTTTGCGATCTCCGGCAGCCAGGTTTGGGAAAAATGGTGGCAGCGACCGGCGAGGTGACGGAGATGGTGATGGCGATGGAGGGGCGCTGAGTGCTGCGTTCGGGCCTTTTGATTTCGGGCCGTGAATTTGGGGACAAATGGTTGGTGATGGTGGCGGTGCTGATGACTGAATTCGAAGGCGACCGGGTTTGGTTCGGAAATTGGTGGCTGGCAGGTGGTGGTTTCGGCCGAGACGGGAAACAACGGAGATGGTGAGTGGTTCTGGCGGTGGTCGGTTTTGGATGGTGGAATTCCCGGCAGTTGGGTTTTGTTTGGGCTTCGGCCTGGAGTTCGGGTCGGCGGCAGAGGTTTGGGGCTGTGGTGATCGACAGTGGCGGAGATGGTGTGAAATCGACAGTTTGGGTTTCGAAAAGAATATGTTGTCGATGGTGATGATGAAAATTAGAACGAAATAGCTTTTGTTGGGATGTTTAAAATTTAAGGATAATTTTGATATTTTAATAAGAATTATTTTTTAATGGAGTGAAATAATAAAAAAATAACACGGTGCGTGTATTCACCCCGTTCTTGAATTTAGTTTAGATAATATAAATCATATTATATTATGTGAAAATAATATGACGAAACCCATTACATTATGACGAATCTTTGAGTTCAACTATTTAATAAAAACACGATTGGTTGTATATAACTAATATATTATTAATAAAAATGGTATAATTATATCATAAAAGTATTGATTATATATAATAAAACATAAATTCGGATGTTCGCCCACCACTATATATATATATATATATATATATATATATATATATATTACACTTTGATCGTTGCTCATTAATTGTTGGCCCATCAAACTTATCCTAGCTCCACCACTAGACTCAGATGAGTTACTATCCGCAAATAATTGGCAGAAACGAGACCAATACCATTAGCATGTTTTGTTTCTTGTTAGATTACTCGATATTGTAATCAGCTGTAAGGTTCTTCTG
>BMAC01000964.1:63463-127384 GCA_014905375.1 Phtheirospermum japonicum | reverse complement strand
AGGGTCAGATTGCTTACTAGTTCTCACACAGGGCAAGGTTATATATATATATATATATATATATATATATATATATATATATATATATATATATATATAGAGAGAGAGAGAGAGAGAGAGAGAGAGAGATTGGTTCTAGCGAGAACACCCCTGGTGTGGGAATTAGGGACAAATCCAACCCCTAATCTAAATGATTAGGCGACTAATTATTCCTATATTGTTCCTAATTATTTATTAACATATTAGCATGTGTATATATAACGTAAACATCGGCTATGATAATTACTAATCCCTCTTATCAAGGGATGATGATTTTCATATCTTTATAAAATTATGCTACATAAGTAGCAGTCTGTCGCATAAGTAGCAGTGTATTATGTCGCATAATTAGCAGTATTTTGCATAAGTAGAAAGTGTAATCTGTCATATAAGTAGCAGTCAGTCGCATGGGTAGTAGTGTAGACTCTCGCTTAAGTAACAGTATGTCACATAAGTAGTAGTACATGTCTATCGAATAAGTAGCAATGTAGTATGTCACATAAGTACCAGTATCTGTCACATAAGTAATAAGTGCAGTCTGTCGCATAAGTAGCAGTATAGCTAGTCGTGTAAGTAGCAGAGCACTCTGTTGTATATTACTAGCAGTTTGTGTGCTCCCATACTTAACGTCAATTTGCCTTATATACACATATGTATATGTCAATAAATAATTAGTAATAATATATGAATAATCTCAGCCGTCCAGATAATTTAGAGTAGAGGATAGGATTTGTACCTACTTCCCACACTAAGGATTGGTTCTCACTTGAATCAACTCCTATATATATATATATATATAATAAAATAATATCTGGAAAAATATTTTAAAAAATAAAGAAATTTGTTTTAAAATGTAAAAATGAAATTATATTAAATATAAAAAAATTTGGAAAATATTTTATGAAACCTAAAATTATTTTAAATATGTAAAAAATGTGTTAAAAATCTAGAAAAATATTGAAATCTAAGAATATTGTGAATATGTATTTAACATATAGTTAAAGACAAATTAACAAAAATTTTATTATTTTCTAGTTTTTGAATTTAAATTTTAGACAAAATTCAATATTTATTAATATTTTCCAGATATTTATTTACTATTAGATTTATTTTTTACTCTAAGATTTATTTTTTAATAATTATTTTCGCCATGTCAACATTGACTTGGCAAAATAAAATTTGAAATTGGTTCTAATCATCAATTGTAATAGGAAATTGAAAGATTCCGGCGAACCTTTCTTTGGGTAGAAATTTGGGTTAAATTGCTATTTTTTGTAAGTTACTTGATAAATTTGTCAATTACGTATACATAGTGTTATAAAATGCCACAACCCCCATATTATGGGAGTGTTTTTTTATTTTAAATACATACATTCACACACACACACACACACACACACACACACACACACACACACACATATATATATATATATATCATATTTTCATAAAGAAAAATACTCATATTCGTCAAAAAGTATTTCAAAATCCACCATATCTGTTAATAGTGTTAACTAGCTTAGATGTCAACTTGTGAGAGCTCCGGTGTTGAGTTGTCGACTTGTGGTGCTTCAGGTTTAATATATGATAAGTTATTTTTTTCATAAGTATAAGTTATTAGAAACTAGGGTTTCAAATATTTATTGAAACTCTCAAGCTGATTTCAAAAATCACTTTTTGAAATTTATCACCAATTTCTCCAAATCTCTACCACACAAGGTCAAAATTCTTTCGACTGAGTACTATTTCATCATAATCTATCATAGATTATGATGATTCTTCTGGAGTTTCTCAAAGTTATTTTAAGAATTATAATCACTCATTGGTAATTGAATGATCTCGTTTTTTCCGATTTTGTGTTTGTGTTATGTACTCGAAATTTTGATTAATTGTAATCTGATTTATGTTTGGATATTTTATGTATTTGTTTGGATAACTATTGATATGATTTCTGATTCTCGATGAGCCATGTTTCGTAAATATGATATATATATATATATATATATTACACTTTGATCGTTGCTCATTAATTGTTGGCCCATCAAACTTATCCTAGCTCCACCACTAGACTCAGATGAGTTACTATCCGCAAATAATTGGCAGAAACGAGACCAATACCATTAGCATGTTTTGTTTCTTGTTAGATTACTCGATATTGTAATCAGCTGTAAGGTTCTTCTGTTTAATGCATGAAATATTTTGATGATAAAACTGTAGTATAATTTCCTTTTCTTGTTTTTTAGAATTTTCTTTTCGTGTGTATATTTTTTCTTAGTAAGATGGGCCGGGTAATAAATGTTAATTTAACAGGAAAATAGATGCAGCACAAAGACATTAATTTGGAAACAAAAAAATATGATACGTGCTTAATAATTTGTTAATTAACATTAAAATGCTATGTTGCTAACTAAGAAAGATAAGCTTTCAGATCGTGACACGTAAATAATTTTATTTATCTCACGGCCATCTAGTTGGACTTTGCGGGTCAGATTTTTTTTTCTTTTTCCAATTAATTCAAACTTAAAAGTAGAGTAATCAATTTATTTTATGTTTTAGAGATTTTTATCTCTCCATTTTGAAAATGAGATCATGAGACAACCTGTATATGGAATGAATAAGTAAGGCGTGTAGCATGCATCCTCATTTTGTTAAAATAATAGACATCTCATTTCAATTTCTTTAAAATAATTCTCTAACGTAACGTATAATCATTATTTATCTGCAAAAAGAAAATCTCTTTGTATTGAGAAAAATTGGATAGCTCGAAATAAATAAATAAATAAATAGGTAAGTAAAAACTATGAACCTCTCAAATATAACTATTAATATAACTTTAGTATTTTTAATCAAATAAGAAAAATACAAAAAATCCGATCAATCTAATTAATTAGATTTAAGATTCATAATTGGAATTAGGTTCACATATAAGGTAGTGGTTCTTATTTTAACCTAATCAATCACTCACACACTCACACACATACACACACACATACTAATTTAATACTCGTGTATTACACGAGATTTATTAAAAAATAAATATAAAAAAATATTTGTTAAAAGTACATAATTCTAAATAAAAAATAAAAAATTCAAAATGATGCATTCTTAACTAGTGTCTTGCATATTTCTAATCTATTTATTAATTATTATAATTATTAAAATAATTTTATATCTTAATATTTAAATTAAATTCGTTAATAATTTTATTTACACACTTAGAAAATAAAAAAAGTCACATTATGAACCCATGTTTGATCTCTATTAATTAATAATAATTATTATTATTAAATCATATTACATTTTAATATTTAGAGTAAATTCGTTAATAATTATTAGTTGCATAGTTGAAAAACTCAATAGATACCTTACATAATTTTATATTTTTATGTTTAGATTGAATTCATTACAAACATTTAGTTACACACTTAGATTATTAAAAATAAATCGTAATTTGCATATATAAAATATCTGAGATTCCAAAAATGAATTTATTTTAAACTTTATTATAAATAAAACTTATTTAATTATTCTCATAATTAATTTTATTGTTATTAAAATTATTTCATATGTAAGTTGTCTTTTAATTAAAAATAACTAGTTTAAAATTTTCTATTAATTATATATGACTTATTATATTTTTATATTAGGAGATAAAAGAAAAATATTGAATTAGACAAAATATAAAAGAAAAAAAAAACATTAAAGTTGGAAAGATATAATAAAGGGAAAGATTAAATCAGGGAAGATACAATAAAAATATAATGCTAAATTAGTTATATATTTGGTTCGGATGACACATTAGCAACCAAAACATCATAATTGTTTATTTGTCAAATGAAGCAAACACATATATTAGCAGTATTATATATATATATATATATATATATATATATATATATATATATATATATATATATACACACACACACACACACACACACACACAATTTTTATTTTTATTTTGCAGTGGTTGCACTTTAATACTACTATGTATAAGTATGGCAAATTTACTCAATGACTTACACAAAATTTTTTTTTAACAATTTAACCCCAATTCTCGAAAAAAAATAAAAGTTCGCTCAAATCTTTCAATTTTCGGCGACAATTGAGGATTTGTATGAAATTTGACTTTCTTGACAAAGTTAATGCTGATGTGACAAAAATAAAAATAAAAAAATATTTAAAAAATCATTTAACCAACATTATCTAAATATTTATTTAAAAGAATGTTTGAATGTAAATTAAAAAAAAAAGAAGATATTTTATAAAATCCAAAATTGATATATGTATGTATGTATGTATGTATGTATGTATGTATGTATATATACGGAAGGGCTCAAATAAGAACCATTGCACTGTGTGAAAATTAGGAATCAATCATGCCAATTGGATCTCATTAAATGGATGGAGAAGATTATTTCTATTATTTTATTTAATTAACTCAATCCATTGCCTTTTGTGAGAACTAAAAACTAATCCTGATCATTGGATATCATTAAAGATGTAGGAGATTATTTCTATTATTTTATTTATTTTAATTCAATTATATGCATTGCTAATTAATAGTACACGGTGTTAATTAATGAGAAATGCAGTGCTATTCTTTCAGACAAGTGATGCTAATATTCAGTCATCTACGATGTTAGTATCGTCCAAACTTTTGAAACTAATAATGAGTTTTCTTTTCTTGCATTTTTTTATATGCAATATGTATCTTAAATCGTATATAATGTATATACAATTAATTTGATATATGTTTCATCTACAATGAATAACGAACGAGTGATAAAACCCAACTCAAAGTCATTGAGTTTGATCTTTTTTATAATTTTTTAAATAATTGAGTAGTCTTTTAAATTTTGAATTTGCCTACATGGCGTTAACTTTTAGACCAAATTTGAAGTGTATTGTTTAAAAAAAAAGAATCACAGTACTTTTATAATGCATTTGCAGTGCTTTATATAATGCATTTTCAGTGCCGTGGTGATATTTTATAAGCCATCGAAACTTATTTGATTCGATCTTATTAATCCATATTCTCCGATCCAAAGGGTCAGATTGCTTACTAGTTCTCACACAGGGCAAGGTTATATATATATATATATATATATATATATATATATATATATATATATATATATATATATAGAGAGAGAGAGAGAGAGAGAGAGAGAGAGATTGGTTCTAGCGAGAACACCCCTGGTGTGGGAATTAGGGACAAATCCAACCCCTAATCTAAATGATTAGGCGACTAATTATTCCTATATTGTTCCTAATTATTTATTAACATATTAGCATGTGTATATATAACGTAAACATCGGCTATGATAATTACTAATCCCTCTTATCAAGGGATGATGATTTTCATATCTTTATAAAATTATGCTACATAAGTAGCAGTCTGTCGCATAAGTAGCAGTGTATTATGTCGCATAATTAGCAGTATTTTGCATAAGTAGAAAGTGTAATCTGTCATATAAGTAGCAGTCAGTCGCATGGGTAGTAGTGTAGACTCTCGCTTAAGTAACAGTATGTCACATAAGTAGTAGTACATGTCTATCGAATAAGTAGCAATGTAGTATGTCACATAAGTACCAGTATCTGTCACATAAGTAATAAGTGCAGTCTGTCGCATAAGTAGCAGTATAGCTAGTCGTGTAAGTAGCAGAGCACTCTGTTGTATATTACTAGCAGTTTGTGTGCTCCCATACTTAACGTCAATTTGCCTTATATACACATATGTATATGTCAATAAATAATTAGTAATAATATATGAATAATCTCAGCCGTCCAGATAATTTAGAGTAGAGGATAGGATTTGTACCTACTTCCCACACTAAGGATTGGTTCTCACTTGAATCAACTCCTATATATATATATATATATAATAAAATAATATCTGGAAAAATATTTTAAAAAATAAAGAAATTTGTTTTAAAATGTAAAAATGAAATTATATTAAATATAAAAAAATTTGGAAAATATTTTATGAAACCTAAAATTATTTTAAATATGTAAAAAATGTGTTAAAAATCTAGAAAAATATTGAAATCTAAGAATATTGTGAATATGTATTTAACATATAGTTAAAGACAAATTAACAAAAATTTTATTATTTTCTAGTTTTTGAATTTAAATTTTAGACAAAATTCAATATTTATTAATATTTTCCAGATATTTATTTACTATTAGATTTATTTTTTACTCTAAGATTTATTTTTTAATAATTATTTTCGCCATGTCAACATTGACTTGGCAAAATAAAATTTGAAATTGGTTCTAATCATCAATTGTAATAGGAAATTGAAAGATTCCGGCGAACCTTTCTTTGGGTAGAAATTTGGGTTAAATTGCTATTTTTTGTAAGTTACTTGATAAATTTGTCAATTACGTATACATAGTGTTATAAAATGCCACAACCCCCATATTATGGGAGTGTTTTTTTATTTTAAATACATACATTCACACACACACACACACACACACACACACACACACACACACACACATATATATATATATATATCATATTTTCATAAAGAAAAATACTCATATTCGTCAAAAAGTATTTCAAAATCCACCATATCTGTTAATAGTGTTAACTAGCTTAGATGTCAACTTGTGAGAGCTCCGGTGTTGAGTTGTCGACTTGTGGTGCTTCAGGTTTAATATATGATAAGTTATTTTTTTCATAAGTATAAGTTATTAGAAACTAGGGTTTCAAATATTTATTGAAACTCTCAAGCTGATTTCAAAAATCACTTTTTGAAATTTATCACCAATTTCTCCAAATCTCTACCACACAAGGTCAAAATTCTTTCGACTGAGTACTATTTCATCATAATCTATCATAGATTATGATGATTCTTCTGGAGTTTCTCAAAGTTATTTTAAGAATTATAATCACTCATTGGTAATTGAATGATCTCGTTTTTTCCGATTTTGTGTTTGTGTTATGTACTCGAAATTTTGATTAATTGTAATCTGATTTATGTTTGGATATTTTATGTATTTGTTTGGATAACTATTGATATGATTTCTGATTCTCGATGAGCCATGTTTCGTAAATATGATATATATATATATATATATATATTAGAATTGGATCCAATTATTAAAATGAGTCCATAGGACAAAATCTTAGCCACTCACTAGATTTAGATCAGATGGATATAAATTGAATGGAGGATTGTTGACCTATAAACATATACTCCCTCCGTCCCATTCTATCTGTCGCAATTCGGAAAAAGATTTATCCCGTTCTATCTGTCGCAATTACATTTTCAAGAGATAATCATTGTTACTTTTTAATTTTCCAATAAAAAGTAAATGTTACTTTATTGCTTTTACCCATATTTTTATTATTTTAAACTTTTAATTATTTTAAACAAAAGGATATTATGGTCATTTAATACCTACAATTATAAAACCAATCATCTTTCTTAATCTCCGTGAAATGGTCAACTGCGATAGATAGAATAGGACGGAGTAACATGTATTATTGTATACTTGTACTACTAACTGTGCATCATCGGACATGTAAATTTGAATTAACAAACTATTAAATATGCAATAAAACTATTGGAAATTGGCTTGGTAAAATATGACATATAATGCAAACATCGTTGTTATTCTAATAATGAACTAACGTACTTCTAAATCTGCAATAACATGCATCTAAATGTGCAATGAATTTTTATTTTTTAACATTTATTTTTTCATAATAATTTCAATTAGAACTTTTAAATGTACAAATTTATTGGGAGAAATGGTATGGGTATTATTTCTTAGATCGTAAAGAATAATATTGTGTAATTTTTGTTGGAAATATTTTTATTTTTTTATTTTTTTGAGACTTATAAAAAGATTTCAATAGAGGAGAATTATTAATTGAGTAGAGAGCGAAATATAAATGATGTAATTTATATTAGTTAATAATATTAATATTCATTTAAATGTTAATGTGTGCATTTATGAAATCTATTGATGAACATTTAGAAAGATAAAGATGCATTTGTCACCCAAACTAATTTATATTCATTGCATCTAATGTATTGGATGGTTGTAATTTGGTCCTACGGACTCACTATAAGAATAGGACCCATTGAATCAATTTCTTATATATACATATATATAATGTGATCTGTTATTCGAAGAAATTTTATTTTGGACTTCGAAAAAATGCATAACTTACTCTCTGACTTCTGATGATTATGTTCACTTATTAGAAATCTTATGTTTTTTAATAGATTTTTTTTTGGGTATTCTTTGTTTTTATAAATATATTGTTATGTTTTTTTTAAAAAACTTTTTTGTTTATGAGCTTGATTAATCACACCAGAGATTTGAAACGAGCCATGATTTTCAACTTCATTAATCAATTCTAGTTATTTATTTTTTGATTGTTGCTTTTTTTTTTAAACTAATCTTGATATCTCCAAGTATACAAAATTGATAATTTTTTTTTTCATTTTGGGGATTTTTGGTTGGTGAGTTTTAGGAGTGGGGAATGGGAAAGTGCATCAAAGTGGTGCTTGTTAACTAACACGAGTTTGATTACCCAATTTTTTGTGTTGAGCCATACCCCCACAAACAGGGGTTATCAAACCCATTAACCTCCACAATCAAACCCATTCCCATTCCCAACAAATTCACCAAGCATCTACTTAGTGAATACATTTTTTTCACTAGATCTAAATCTTGTTTTAAATTTTTGTTATCATATTAACTGATATTCGTTTTTTGCATTTATGTTATTTAACTTTTGTTTCATGTTTTGTTTTTTATTTGTTTCCTATTAATCTTGATATCTCTACCAAGCTCACTGCCTTAATTTCATTTGATCATATTAATTGATATTACTTATTTTCCCTTTTATTATTTAATTTTGGTTTGAAGTCTGACCTTGACGTCTATTTGATCATCACACTTATTGGAATCATGATTTTTATCTATCTTCAATCTTCTCCTTTTCATTGTTCATTTATTTTTTTTCATTTAAGCTTATCAATATTTTATTAATTATTTTGTTAACTATTTAAATAATCTTAAATCTTGGCATAGTTGAGATTTATAGATTTGGATTTTCTTACTAAAATTTCTGACCTAGAGTGTTGATTGCGGTCTGTTCAAAAGATAAACTTCCAGGTTAAAACCAGTTGGCGAATATTACCACTTATTTGGAAAACCTGCGGGCTGCATTCAGGCGCTCCGTCGAACTGGAACACGAATCTCGGGTCGGGCTTCGCCTTCACATTCAAATGAAACTGAACCGTTGTGGAAAATCGTCGCCCTCGACTCCACCGCGGCCAAATCCATAAATCAAAACTGGAGTCTTACTGTTTTGGTACCCCCAAGATTGTTAGGATTTGATGGGGAGGGAAGATGTGAGGAAGAGAATTGTGAAATTGAAGGGTTTGAGTGTTAAGGCTGTGGTGCTGTTTAGAATTGATTATTGGTGGCGCTTTGTTATAAAACGTCACCCGTTCTTATTTATTGGTATCGCTTTGTTATAAAGCACCACCCGTTCTAATTTATTGGTGGCAGTTTTATTATAAAGCGAGACTCGTTCTTATTCATTGGTGGCGCTTTGTTATAAAGCACCACCTATTCTAATTTAGTGGTGACGGTTTCATTATAAAGCGCCTTCCGTTGCCAATTATTTGAGACGTTTTTGTTTTGAAGTGCCTCCCATGTAGTTATTGGTGGCGGTTTACATGTAAAAACCGTCAATTTTATATTTTTAATCAGCGATTTGTTTTTAAAACGTCACTTATAAAGCGACACTAATCATCATTTTTGTACCAGACAAGTTTCTACCTACTGCATGCTTTACGAAAAAAGGGGGAAACAACAAAAAGTGTAGGTGAGGCAAGTGATCTGAGCAGATGTTTTAGGTCGGTCGGTGACTCATCTTTGATATGAGGGATGATTCGTGTCGCACGTTTCAGGTCTGTAATTCTTTGTGTTGAGTATCATTTCTTGTGGTGGGCTCGACTATACACGTGTGTTTGGTTTTTTAGGGGGGATCGACTATCAACATATATGTTATTAAAATAGATTTGTGATCAAAACATAAATTACAAGAAGTGTTTGTCCAATATAAGTAATGTTTAAAATATTTTATTTTATTATTTAGTGGAGGGTCTTCAAAATTCAAATTATTATTGAGGAGATCTTATTTTAATTGTTCCTTGACATTTGTATTCATGCTATTGAGAATTCTTTTTTTTTTTAATTAATAAAAGTATATATTTTCTCTAACTCACTATTTATAAACTTTTTTTCCTACTTCTCAACTCAAATTTTTCACTTATTATATTTTCAATCAAACTCGGAATTGCAATCATGATTTTAATAAAGGCTAAAATGCAAAATATTCCCATTATCATTGGGGTGGTGGCAATATGATATTAGTACCTATAGATAGTGACATTGCCCCAAGCAAGTTTTTAAATTTATTTAACCTCAATTGTCACAAAAAATTTGAAATTTTGTTGAAATTTGTCACACGCGACTAACATGTGACCCCTTAATTTGGGGATTTTGAAGATTCCGACCAATTTAATTAATTTTGACATTTTAGGAGCTAAAATACAAAATAGCTCCAATATGTTAGGGGTGGTGTCAAGATAGTACCAGTATTATCTTTTATAAATGATATTTCAATAATATAAAAAAATTAGAAAAATGTAACAAAATTTGGAATTATTTTAACACACACACACACACACACACACACACACACACACACACACACACACTAGTGTAACACCCGTGTGTCCCACGGGATTTATAAAAAAATAAACCTAAAAACTATGAGATAATTACATTATTTTAAATCTAAAAACTAAAATTCAAAAGATGTAGTATTCTCAATGTATACTGATATTTAATCGCTATTATTAATTATTAATAAAAAATTAATATTTTAATGTTTAAATTAAATTCAATAATTTGTTTATGTACTTAAAAAAAATCAAAGATATCACATTCTCAACCTCTGTCCAATCTCTATTTATTAATTATTATTAATAATTAATTTTGTATTTTAATATTTGGGTTGAACGAGTCAATAAGTTTTAGTTACATACTTAGAAAAGAAAAATCAAAATATGTCATATTCTCACCCGTATCTCATTGTACCGGTGTCCAATCAATATTTATTACTAATATTGTATAATTTTATATTTAGATTTAATTCATTAATAATATTTTATTGCATACTTAGATTATCTCAAATAACTCATAAGTTATTTAGTATATGTGAAATTATAAAAATAAAATTATTTCATCTTTTATTATAATTAAAAATTATTTTCAACTTATAAATATTCTTTTCTAATTAAAAATATGACTTATCTATATTTTTATATTAGGAAAATAAAATAAAACATTTAATTAGGCAAAATATGATAGAAGAAAAAGATTGAATTAGGTAACATATAATAAAAATAAAATCTTGAATTATGAAAATTATAATCATAGACAGATTTTAAATTAGGTAAATTATAATAAAAGGAAAAATATTTAATTAGGTAGACATTAGGCTCGGATGACACCAAAGCACTAGAATCTTTTCCGTAGTGAACGAAGCATGAGAAACATACACATATGTAAGGAGGATTTTGCATTAATATATAGAAGTGATATGTAATTAAAAAAAAAGTAAAAATATTTAAAATTCTTAAAATTGTTAAAAAAAAATTAAAAAAATATTATGAGTATGTAAAAAAAATTGA
Source organism: Phtheirospermum japonicum (assembly GCA_014905375.1). NCBI lineage: Eukaryota > Viridiplantae > Streptophyta > Magnoliopsida > Lamiales > Orobanchaceae > Phtheirospermum > Phtheirospermum japonicum. Next base: position 115,604 of record BMAC01000964.1, on the reverse strand, counting down.
AAGTTTTTAAAATTAGTTAGTTATTTAAATATAAAAAAATATATGAAAACAAAGCACATGGAAAATATTTATAAATATTAAACCTTCTATAAAAATAAAAAAAACTGAATTCCAAAAATAGAAAACATTAGAAATTTGATTATTTGGTTATGAAAACCCTGAAGATAATTCGAGATTTTTTTAAAGTTAATGAAAAAGAAAAAAGGAATCATTTAAAGATATAGAATTATATAATAATTATTATTTATATTTTTGTAAGTGAACTTTGTTAGAATTATGCAGGTTTTATGTTACATATATTAAAAAAATTTGAAAATGATTTTATAAAATTTAAAATTGTAGGAAAATGCCTTATTTTAAATATGTACAAAAAAAAAAGAGGACCATCTTTAAAATAAGTAATGTCCACCACCCCCCTCCCCCCCTTTTCTTTTGTTCTCAAACACTTAAACAAATTCTAACATTTTCTATTTTTAGAATTCTATTTTATGATTATTAGTGAAAGTTTAATATTTATAAACATTTTCATGTATTTTTTATTTTTATATATAATTCTTTAGTATTTAAATAACTAACCGATATTAGAAACTATTCATTTTTTTACATATTTAAAATAAGGTATTATCAGATTATTTTTTTACAATCCCAAAATTTATAATTACTTTTCTAGATTTTATTTTAGTTTTATATTGTGTGTATATATTTATACTTCATATTTAAAATAATTCCAAATTTTGTAATATATTTTTCAAACTTCTTTTTTATAAATTTTATAATTTAAAATATCAATTTCTTCATTTTTAAAATAATACTGGTACTATCTTGCCACCACCTCTAACATATCGGGGGTAATTTGCAATTTAGCTCCCCTAGAAATTCAAAATTAGTCAATTTGCCTGAAATCTTCCAAAAGTAAGGGGAATTTCCACCGACAATTGATGTTAAATAGTGCTAATTTAAAAACTTGATGGAGGGTAAATGGCACATTCTATAGTTATATGTAACATATTGCCATCATTCCAAGGATATTGGGGGTAATTTGAATTTTAGCCTTTAGTAAATAGCCGACTTCTTGACTATGAGATACATGGAGAGCTTATTTTTGTTTATCAGTTAATTTTATTGATGCGTTTACAATTACATATCATATTAACAATTGGTTCTAATTAGGCTAAATTGATATTAATTGATGTAAAATAATAAATAGAGATTTCTCCGACTCATCAATTAAGCATGAATAGGTCTTGGGTGAGACCGGTCTCATAGAATGAGACCATTTTTTACCATTTTATTAACTTGACCCGGATCCTCACCCAAACCCAAACCCATACCCAAACCCATAAACAAACCCCCCARCCCACACCCCAGATCCAAAACACACCCCGATCTCAAGAACCAGACCCCCCAAACCCCGGTCGCCACCCGCCGCCGACCACCGCCGGCCGCCACCTCCATTATTTATCGGCGATATTTTTTTACAAATCTTATATCGTTGTAATCGTCTCGTCTCCCTCGTTCCAAATTCGCAACTGAATTTATAATTTAATGCTCTAATCACAATAGATCTGAAGCCAAAGTCACAAATTCATCAATTTTAACCTCTAATTTACAACGATTCACCGGTCGAAACTTCGATTAAACAAAACGTATCACATAATCGAGTAATTGTATCGATCCACTCTACAAAACTGCAAATTCAATCAAAAAAAAATGTCGCCGGAAAAAAAAAAATAGAATCTGCCCAGTTTTAAGTATTACAAAAGTAGCTAAAAGTATCACAGATTCAAGTAAAAATATCACAAAACCAAAACATGTTATATTTTATATTTTTACATCTTTTTTTTTTTTTTACAAAAGTATCATAAAAACGGTGTTTGCGAAATATCATTAAAATATTATATATTCAATAATCTCATTTCTTTTACTTATATATGTGCCTATTAAATTTAAATAATTAAAATTATTAAAAAAAAGATCGCGTATCACAAAATATATTAAAAGTATCGCATATTTTTTAATACTTGTACATTTTACTATATTTTGTAATAAATGTATTCTGTGATACTTTTAATATCTTTTCTAATACTTTTAATATATTTTGGGATACTTGATCAGATATTGTAAAAACTCATACTATTTATGTGATACAAAAATTAGTGTGTTCTGTGATACTTTTAATATTTTTTTTGATACTTTTAATATATTTTGTGATACTTGATTAGATATTGTAAAAATTCATACTATTTATATGATACAAAAATAAGTGTGTTCTGTGATACTTTTAATATCTTTTCTGATACTTTTAATATATTTTGTGATACTTGATCAAATATTGTAAAAATTCAAACCACCTTTGTGATACAAAAATAAAAATAAATGTGTTCTGTGATACGTTTAATATCTTTTCTGATACTTTTAATATATTTTGTGATACTTGATCAGATATTGTAAAAATTCATACTACTTTTGTGATACAAAAATAAGTGTGTTATGTGATACGTTTAATATCTTTTCTGATACTTTTAATATATTTTGTGATACTTGATCAGATATTGTAAAAATTCATACTATTTTTGTGATTAAAAAAAAAGTGTGTTTTGTGATACTTTTAATACCTTTTCTAATACTTTTAATTACATTTGTAATACTTTGAATTACTTATTTAAAAAAAAAAACATACGTAATTATAGAAATCAAATATCTAGAATTATGTGATACTTCAACTGTTTTTTCTGATACTTGAACAACTTTTTGTGATACTCCAACACATCACCATCCAAAATCTGCATATAACATATACATATTGATAAAATCATTTTCAAAAGCCACATTAATACAAAATAAACTTAATATTATCTCAACACCTGCACACACCACATCATCGGCGACACACATACGCCCAAAATCACAATTATTGAGAGAGAGAGAGTGAGAAATCGAGACGAAAGAAAAGAAGAAAAGAGAAAAGAGGAAGAAAAAAAAAAGCCTACCTTCGTTGGTGCTCACCGATTTGAAAATATAAATTGATAAAATCATAGATTGTAACGTGAGGAGTTGAACGGTGATTTTCGATCTGAAATTGGCCCGATAAATCGTCGTAGATCTGAGGTCAAAGTTAACAATTCATAAASTTTGACCTCAGATCTACAAAGATCRGRAYATCAAATCGTAAATCTGATTTCAGATTTAGAATGAGAGCGTCAATACGATTCAAATGGTATAATTTCTATTTTTTTTGGTCGCCGGAAAATAGAGACCGCCCGGATGACGGTGGCCGGCGGTGAGAGAGAAACAGTGAAGATGGCGGCTGGGAATTGGGAATGACAGCAGGTTTTCTTGTTTTTCGTTTTTATATCTAGGGTTAGGGGATGGGTGGGTGGATGGGCGAGTTGGATAGCGGGTGGGTTGAACAAATGGGCATGGTAAAAAATGGTCTCATAGAATGAGACCGGTCTCACCCAAGTATTTGCCATTAAGCATATTGTCTTCAATCAATAAGATTTTTTCCAAATAACATTAAATTTATAACCAAATTAAATTAAATTCTTACATTAAGTTAATCCTTCAATATAATTGATTATTTAAATTTCTTTCTTTTTTTTTTGTTATAAATTTAACATTAATTGATTTTAATTGAGAAATTTCTTACATCACATTGATCCTTAAATGATTCATATTCTAATCAAACTAAATTAATGATGTTATTACTACTCCTTAAATTAACAACTGAATTTAAAATATCAATCCTTAAATTAAAACAAAAAATCTTAATTTTTAATTTATCTTAATTTGACTAGTTTTCTTAATTACTTTGATCAATTTTAATGTAAGTTGATCTTAATTGAATAATTTCTTATATAATATTCAAGTTCTAATCATACTAAATCAATTCATAAAATTAATTCAATCAAATTCATTCTCTTACTTAATATATATATATATATATATATAATCCCAATTGTGTTTTCAATTTTTGGAATGGAATAGGATCAAAATCAAACCTTATTCCATGGTGTAGTTGTGAGTTCCCATTCCAATGAAGTAAGTATTTACATGAGGTTCCTCTTTAAGAAAGTTCCCGAGAGGCTTAGTTGATCCATCGATCAATTCCAATTCTTTCTTTTTCTGTTCATGTATTAACGAAAATGTACAAAAGCTCTATTTGCCTCTGCCATTTTATGAGTCTCTTCCTTTTTGTGCATGACATCGCTATATATATATATATATATATATATATAGAAGTCAATATGATTAATTGAATTAAGAAACATGATATATATATATAAAAGTCAATATGATTAATTGAATTAAGAAACATTTATATTAGGAGGGAAATATAAGGCATTAATTACTCGAATAAATTTAGGAATTCTTGATTCCATTTTTTTATAATTCATAATAATTAAATTAATAATCTTTGATTTACAAACAATATGAAGATATTTATGTTGTGAGAACATAATTCTTATTAAAAAATAGAATTTGGACTCCATTTTTATTAAAATAATTCATAATAATTATATTTTATTATTTTAAGTTCCTCAAAGAATTGTCAAATTACGTATATAGTGAAAATATAAGTTCTCAAATAAAATATAAAATTTTCGTTTGTGTCAATTTTTTAATAATTCATGATAATTAGAATCTAACACTTGCCAATCTATAAAATATCACAAAAACTATATTATTACATACAATTATTTGATAAGATATTCAATGTTAGATTTCTACTAAATACACATATTAAACAATATAGGATCCTACCATGTACAAATATTATTTAATAAATATTACTAAAGGGAGTTGGATTTTTATACTTAATTGAACTTACTGTGTTAACTTCATATTATATTATTATTACTATTTTATTTTTTAGTATACATAACTAAAGGAGATTATATATATATATATAGGGTTGGGTTCAAATGAGAACCCGTCATTATATGTGAACCTAGGGACTCATCTTGACCATTAGATTGGATAATCTTGATGGTGAGATCATGACATGTCAGCATTAATTAATTAAAAATGGTATTTTGGACATATATCAACGTTTACAAAGAGCACTACATTGTTCTTTGGAAAGCACAATAGATTAAGAAGAAAAAAYACTACGATTGTATAAAAAAARCACCGCAAATTTCGTCTATAAACGGCAAATTCAAAAATTTGAAATGAAACTTAAATCTTCAACAAACCATAACTTTTTCAAATTTTATTCGTTTTGAATGAAATATATATCAAATTAATCACATTCTCAAGATATACAATTTAAGATACATATTGCATATTTTAAAACGTAAAATATATATATATATAATTAAATTAAAAAAAACTGGACTGATTTTAGCACTACAGTACTGTGTAAAAAGCACAATGAACCTGGACATATAATTGCACTGTGCAATATTAGATCTAAGGCCAGGATTAGTCCCTAGGTTCACATATAATGACGGGGTTCTCATTTGAACCCAATCCTATATATATATATATATATATATAGAGGGTGGGTTCAAATGGAACCATGTCATTATATGTGAACCTAGGGACTCATCTTGACCATTGGATTGAATAATCTAGATGGTTGAGAACATGACACGTCAGCAGTGTATTTATGGTAAATATTGCATTAAATTAATAAAAAGGTATTTTCGACATATAACAACATTCATAAAGAGCGCTGATTTGCTCTTTAGAAAGCACTACGGATAATTAAAAAAAAAAGCACTGCGGCTTTATACAAAAAGCATCACAAAATTCATCTACAATTACGGAAAAATTCAAAAATTTAAAAAAACTCAAATATTCAACAAATAATTTTAAATAAAAATTATGTATAATTAAGTAGTAATGTTTTTTTCACATATAATTAGTGCTTTTATAATGTAAGTAGCAATGCTTTTTTTATATGTTGGCAGTGCCTACAAATTTGACAATTTCAGGGGTGCTTTTTTCATATTACGGCAGTGCTTTTTTACTACACTAAAACTGCTTTTTCTAGAATTGCGTATAATTACACTGCAATACTTGGAGTGCTTTTTCTAATATTGTTATAGTGCTTTTGAACTACACTAATACTGCTTTTTGGCCAAACATTCAACCCTACCAATTCATTCAACCCTACCCATTCATTCAGCCCTACATTCATTAAACCCTACCCAAAGACGAGGCCGGCGATCTGGAAATGATCGTCCACCACCGCAAGAAAGCCACCCCAACAAGAACGACGCCGGAGCCGTCGCGGGGGCCCAGACCAAAGACCCAACCAACAGAATCTCAGCCACACCGCCATCGTCAATCAACCACCGTCACCAACCCAAACCGCCATGACCCGAACGAAACCCGAAATCCAAAACCCAACAACCCACAAGAACCAGCCGTTCACACCGCAACCCAACAAACTGTCCATTCGCAACCCCCCGGTTCACACCGCAACCTAACAACCCACAAGAACCAGCCGTTCCACGCCCCCCGATTCACACCGATTAACATGCCCCAACCTCCGTTCCAGCGGATTTCTCAGTACGGCGGCGGTGCGGATGGATGTCGATATCAGTCCGGCGGCGGCGGCGCGGATCGTGAACTGGCGAATACAGATCTGTCGCGAGCTTTAGCTCTCTCTAGGTCCGCTTTTTTCTCGGATCCACGGCTCGCCGGCCGGAGGCCTGATTCCTCACCGAGACGACGTCGTCCTCGTATTGCGCCAGGAGGCGGTACTCGACGTTGGGACGCCCGCGCCGATGCTGTTAGACGAAAGGGAGGGGACGGATTTGGGGGGAGAGACGGGGAAGGGGATGGGGAATTAGGTTTAGGAGATTTTGGTATTTAATGTGATTATATCATTTGTAAAATTACCTAAAAGCCCTTTTATTTCCATATATATAATTTAATGAATTTAAAAAATAGAAAAAATCTGGTCCACATATTTTATTAGATCTACGACCTGAATTGGTCCCTAAGTTCGCATATATTGACGTGGGATCTATTTGAACCTAATCCTATATATATATATATATATATATATATATATATATATATATATATATATGGGTTGTTGTAAACTAACCTAGCTCAAATATAGTTATATATTGGGTGTATATGCCGTAACCACAATCACCAATAGAAAATGTAAAATCAGAACTTATATTTGAATTGCCAAGTTAAATGTTTGAGATGTCCCTGCCATAATTATAAATTTATAATGAAATTGGTAAGTTTACTGTAGAAACGTTTTTATTACTACTTTAAAACCATTTTCGTGACAATTTTATATTTCAATAAATATTCAAAAAAGACATATTCACAGTTTTATAACTGATTTTGGAACAAAAGAGATTTTCAATCTTAGTTAGTGCCTCAGTTGCAAATTAGGATTAATTACATTTAAACCCTCAAGGTCTTATTACAATACAATTTAATACTATTAAATTTATAATAAAAGTTTAGTAAAATTTATTCTAGAGCTTCAACTCATCTAATTAGGTTTTGAAATATATAAATTAAAATTTCTTTTTGCAATATAATTTTAGTATGTACGTAGCAATTACTAATCAATGTAATATTAACATGTAAAAAAAGATCGGCATAATCTAAATGACGAACAATATTTAATCGATATGCTAAGTAAAAAATAATGGTGGTATTTTTGTTAAATATATGTATTTTAATTTATTATTACTAATTACTAATTATTATTTTAAATTTGAAATATTGGTATCAAACACGGGACCAGTATAATATGAATTGAAAATATGACATATTCATTATTTTTTTAGATTCATGTGCATTATAAATTTAAGATATCTTTAACCATGGGATCTTTGAAAAAGTGGTTATAACTCTCGCGCAACACATGTGTGTTACAAAAAATGGGTTGAAATTTATTTGCTATGAAAATAATGATATATGTAAATAAAATAACTAATGTGGTCTACAATGAGGTTTTCCAAATTCAAAGTCAATACAAGTTATGATTTTTTTTGCAAAAATAATAAGTCTCTTAAGTTGGTAAAAACTGGAACATATAGCATGTGGTAAAATGTTGTTTTTTCTTTGTATTACTAATCCAGTCTTTAAAGTTAATAATATGTCATTTCTCACAATCTCGCATATTAAGCGGGTTATACATTAGAATTTGTTTCGAAACTTCGCAAACAAGTCTGGAATTTATTGCACTAGAAGAAAGAAAGAGCCTACCATTTGAGGGTAAGGTTATATTTCTTGGAAGAGGCTTTAGACAAATTTTTCCTGTTGTATCGAAGAGCAATCGAGAGGATATTGTCATCTCGATTATGGGATATTGTAAGATTCTAAGATTGATGAAGAATATGAGATTAACTATTGAACAATCATTGTTTACTTCTATTGCACGTAAAATCAAGGATATTCTTAGAGTGAATAATCAAAATTGGTGATGGTAAAATTCGTACAAAAGTGGATGGTCAAACTTTGATATACCTGATGATATACTTTATCAAACTTCAAGTGATCATGTTGACGCTATTGTGAAGAGCACTTATCCTTCTATTTTAGAAAACTTTGGCAATAATTCATTATTTGATGAAAGATCCATTCTTGCACCAACAAATAGAATTGTTGAACAAGTGAATAACTAAATGATGTCCGTATTTTCAGGTGATGCAAGAGAATACCTTAGTTCTGATGCTATTTGCAAAACATATGTCAACATAAAAGCTTATCATCATGTCTACTTCACCAAATTTCTAAGTACGATAAATTACTGAGGGATACCTAATCATATAAAGATCAGAGCTTCACTTATGTTGATTCAAAATATGGATCAAGTTTCAAGATTATTGAATGGTACGAGGTTGGTTGTTACCCAACTTGGAGATCACATTACTAAAGTAAGAATTCTGTCAGGCAATATTATTGGGAATAAGGCTTATATTGCACCTATAACATTAAATCCATCAGATAGTAGGATGCCATTCAAATTTCAAAGAATTTTTTTTCACTTATTGTTTATTTAACAAATATTGTACACAAGATTTAGTGGTAAACTCTCTCTAATGTGGCTTATATTTGCCAAGACTAGTGTTCAACCATAGTCAACTTTATGTCGCGAATTCTCGAGTTAAGAGTAGTAAATGGTTGGATATTCTTTATCGCGATGAAGTTGACATCATTGTAAATAAGACAATGAATGTAGTTTACATTTTTTTCTTCAAAATTTAAAGTGAACAATATTTTTTTCTATTTGATATTTATAATTCAAATTCTGAATTTCTTAATTTTTTGGAAAATTTTTACAACTTTTTTAAATTTCTTATATTTTCCCATGAAATGGAGGTTTCACACTTAATACATCATTAGATCTCTAATATATTAAAACTTTGAACGCCACTCTTGCATGTCATGAAAACTAACATGTGAATCAATGCTAATTTCAAAGAATATATGCATTTGTGGCCTTTTAGCGATAATCATTTCCACTTTAATTCTAACTCTCAATCTGTAGAAATTGTCAAGGGCTTGAAAGATTGCCCACGATTTCCATTGATTGAGTATTTATACTGTTACAATCTCATCATCAAAAGATCTCAATATTCTAAAGATATGCATGATAAAAACTACCCAATCAAAGCCTAAAATTAAGGCCTACAATTAAGGAGATAATATTCCTAAGAATATATTTCTAAATATATCGTAACACCTCCCCTCAAGTTGAAGCATGTGGAGTGAAGATGCCCAACTTGTCAAGTAAAACATCAAACCGAGACTTAGAGCTTTAGTGAAGATATCCGCAAGTTGTGCATGTGTAGGAACATAAAAAGGATCTATTTTAGGCCATCGGTAATCGCATCTCGAACGAAATGACAGTCAATATCAATGTGTTTCGTTCGTTCATGAAAAACTGGGTTCTTGGCGATATGGAAGGCTGATTGAATATCGCAAAAGAGGCTAATAGCCTTAGGATGATGGACACCCAAACTCAATAAGAGTCCCTTCAACCACTTTAACTCACAAGTGATAGCTGCCATAGAACGATATTCTGCCTCTGCAGAGCTAAAAGAAACTGTGTTTTGCTTCTTTGTTTTCCAAGATATAGGAGACTGACCAAGAAAAACTAACCAACCTGTTAAGGATCGTCGTGTCACAGGACATGCGGCCCAATCTGAATCACACCAACCTTGTAGAGTTAGATTACTGTCGGACCGTAACAAAATTCCTTGGCCTGGAGTACCTTTCAAATATCTCACGACCCTCAAGGCTGCTTCCTAGTGCTCTATTCTGGGTTCCTACATAAATTGAGATAGAATATGAATAGAATAGGCCAGATCCAGCCGTGTGAGTACGAGATAGATCAAACGACCAACTAGCCTTCGGTAAGATTCAGGATTAGATAACACCTCACCACTGGCCAACCCGAGCTTGTGATTTTGTTCCATATGAAAGCCAACAGGTTTTGCACCTAACAAGCCAACTTCAGAAATAATATCTAGAGTATATTTCCTTTGGCAGAGAAACAGGCCGGACGAACTTCGAGAACCTTCAATGCCCAAAAAATATTTTAGGGAACCAAGATCTTTCATGTGAAACAATCACTAAGATATGCTTTGAAAGCCCTTAATGCAGCGGAATTGTTTCCAGAAATGATAAGATCATCAACATAAATAAGAACATTAATTTTCACTGAGCCTCTAGTGTATGTAAACAGCGAATAATCTGAATACGACTATAAGAAACCATATTGTTTCAAAGCCGACACAAGTTTAGCAAACCAGCATCTAGGTGCCTGTTTTAAACCATACAAAGATTTACGAAGACGACATACCTTATTTGTGTAATTAGACTCAAAGCCGGGTGGACGTCTCATGTATACTTCCTCATCAAGATCACCATGGAGAAATGCATTATGGACATCCATCTGATGAAGCTCCCAGTTCTTGGAAGCTGCTATTGCAAGAAATGCTCGCACAGTGACTATTTTTGCCACAGGAGCAAATGTCTTAGTGTAGTCAATGCCTTCCTTTAGATGGTTGCCAAAGACGACTAATCTGGATTTAAGCTGTTATATAGTTCCATAGGAGTTGTACTTGATCCGGTAAACTCATTGGCTACCAAGGGCACGCTTCCCAGGATGTAAGTCTTTCATTGTCCACGTTCCATTCTTCTCCAACGCCTGTATTTCATTTTTCATAGACTCTCTCCACCCAGCATCCTTCATGGCCTCTTTAAAAGACCATGGCACCTTGCTTGAAGTAATGCCTGCAATGAATTTACGATATTGCAATGAAAAACTGTCACAATTAATATAATGTGCTATAGGATAAGGTGTACCTAAGGGATGCTTTTGAGATGATGTGTTAGGGGATGTGGAAGATGGACTATTGGAAAGAATAGTGTGAGTGACATAATCTCGTAGAAAGACGTTTGGAGACTTTTCTCTCATTTCCCTGCCCAATTGACCACCTGTTTCTGCATTTTCTGGCTGAGTATAAGTAGAAGACGACTACTGATCTGAGTGTGTAGTTTCTACCGAGGAGAGCTGATTTTGGGCACCAATTATGGCCTGTAACCGCTGCTGATCAGCAGACCCAGCGGACGCTGATAACCCAGCGTGCTGAGCAGAAGCTGCATGATCAGCTGCGTTGGCCTGCCCTGCGGGCTGTGACCTCCCAACGAGCTTGGCAGTGGCAGCGTTGTCTACAGCCTGCGCACTCTAGGGGCAGCAATAGCTGGCACGACATGATAGCAAGACACGATAATAAACACGATTACAGAGACAAAAACACGATAAGGCACGACACGACACGAAGTGACACAAAACACGACACAGAAAGCACGAAATCCAAAATTAAATTAGATTTACACTTATTATTATATTTATGATCAAATAAGATAGAAAATAGAAAAACACGATAGTGCGACACGAACACGGCACGGTAACACGATTTGCCACCGCTAGCGCACTCCCAGCAGACGCTGGTTCTTCTTGCTCAGTTGGAGCAGCACTCCCACCCCCGAAGAATGCATCTAAGTTCCTCATATTCTGCACAACATGATCATCACAGTCATTAGCATCAAATCCCACACAAACATCATCAAAATCATAATCTACTTTCATATTTACTGGCACAATGTTTTCCGGAGTAATATTTGAGGCTGTCGGGTTAAGAAAAGGAAACTCATCCTCAAAAGATTTCACATCACGAGAGACAAAAAATTCCTTTGAATCAAGATTAAAAAGATTCCATCCTTTATTTCCGAATGGATATCCCAAAAACACACATTTTCGACTCCGACTAGCAAACTTGTCCCTCTTTGCTTTTTGATTATGAGCGAAACAAAGACACCCAGAAGTGCGAATAGTATTGTATGTGGGAGGAGTGCCAAACAAAACTTCATATGGAGTTTTATTATTCAACAAAGGAGAGGGAGTGCAATTAATTAAGTGAGCAGCAGCAAGAACACTCTCCCCCCAAAAATAAATTAGCAAATGTGCTTGAAATCTCAAAGCTCTCCCTACATTCAAAATATGTTTATGCTTTCGCTCAATCCGACCATTTTGTTGGGGGTACCTACACACGATGTTTGAAACAAAATACCGGTTGCAGCAAAGAAGTCACACAAACAATTGAATTCTGTGCCATTATCACTTTGAACAACTTTAATGGTTTGTGAAGATTGTCTATCAACCATGGCCACAAAAGACATAAACATACGAAACACCTCAGTTTCATCAATGAGCAAATAAATCCGAACGACACGAGAAAAATCATCCACAATTGTCAAAAAATATCGAGCACCACAAGACGAAGTATGTCTATATGGTCCCCATAAGTCACAATGTATCTTCTCAAAAATTCTAGAAGCCTTATTTTAACTTAAAGGAAATCTATCTATAGGGTGTTTAGCACGAAATTATTTTTCATATGCTTTATTTAAACTACCCTTACAAAATTGAACGGGAGGGAGAAGTTTCACCACTTTTTCCGAAGGATGACCCATTCGCTTGTGCCATAATTCCAACATAGAAGAAGCATATGTCACGGTTACATGTTGCACTGAAGCAGTCCCTTCAAAGTGGAACAGTCCATCTCGCCTAACACTCGTTCCAATTGGCTCCATCGACTGGTCCTGTCTAGCACACATATTAGAGCTAAATTGGACAGTATAATTTGTATCATCAATTAATTGTGATATCAAAATCAAATTGCAACGTAAATCTGGGACATAGAGCACATGATTAAGAACAATATTTGCTGATAAACGAACCGAACCCTCCTTTGTGGCCATAATAGTTTTGCCATTCGGAAGACCCACCGGACAATGAGAGATGGTGTGAGTATCAAACAACCATTTATCATCACAAGTAACATGTCTAGATGCACCTGTATCTATAATCCACATTTCATTATCAAACTCACCATTCAAGCGGTCATCAGAAATTTTAGTATTACCAATGAATCCAGCTAGAGCTTTCCATTGGTCCGCTACGAAAGCCGAAGAAGAGCCACCCATAGAATCACCATTGTTGGTAGTGGTAGCAGACCCGACACCACGAACCTCTACTACTGTTTCATTAACACAAGCTAAACCATGCCCTCTGCCACTTGAATGCTGAGGTTTTCCACATCCTCCACCTTGTGCTTTAGACTTTTTTGGCCACTAATTAGGATAGCCTATCAATTCAAAGCAACCTTTTACCAAATGTCCAATTTTCTTGCAATAATTACAAAAAAAATTGGACTTGTCCGGCACATCAGCCTTGTCATCTGAGCTTTCTGTATTGTTTCGAGTTTGGAGAGCAAACCCCACCGCATCTGAAGACCTATCATCTAGAACCGCTTTGGCTAGCCGAACACGTTCATCCTGAATCACCAATTTATATGCTCTGTCAAGTGTAGGCAGAGGATCTTGGGACAAGATATTCATTCGAGTTTGAGCATAGAAATCGGAATACAGGCCCATCAAAAATTCATGAATACGTGTATTTTCACGCCTCTTTTCATGCTCTCGGCCAGCAGTACATGATGTACAACATGTACAAGTAATTAATGGTTCATGATTATTCAACTCTTCCCACAAAGCCGTCAATTTACCGAAGTATGAGACACTGTCATACTCCTTGTTTGCTCACATTTCGCAATTGACGCCTTAATTTGATGAATCCGTGGTCCATTGACAGTAGCAAACCGAGTCTTGAGAGTATCCCATAAGCATTTAGCATCCTTGTATTTTGACAGGGTGCTTTTAACCTCTGCATCAATTGTATTCATAATCCATGAAATTAGCATGGCATGAATTGTATTCCAGTCTGTCAAAGTGCAAGGAAGAGATGAAGATGTGATTGTTCCATCAAGAAACATGAGCTTTCGACGAGCTTCTAAAGCCGTTTGAATATCTCTGGCCCATTCATCGTAATTATCCCCGCAAAGTCGGGTTGGAGTAATGAAACCTCTGGGACGGTCGTGAGGACCAAGTAGTATGGAGAGGTGATATCTATGTGAGGTGGTGGTGGTGATGAAATGTCATCTCCAGCCATGTTTTTTTTAAGGTATAATTTCCTTGGCGACTGATACCATGTATAAATTATCAAGGGCTTGAAAGCTTGCCCACGATTTCCATTGATTGAGTATTTATACAGTTACAATCTCATCATCAAAAGATCTCAATATTATAAAGATATGCATGATAAAAACTACCCAATCAAAGCCTACAATTAAGGCCTACAATTAAGGAGATAATATTCCTAAGAATATATCTCTAAATATATCGTAACACAATCAATGATCAGATGCAGAAAAATTCATACCGTCTAGCCTTAACATTATAATTCCATAGCGAAATCCACTTAAACACGAGGAAATAAATAGACCCTGTATTATTTACAATAAGATTCTATAAATTAATAAATGGGAATCTTCAAAATTTATTAATTATATTTACAATTTATCAATCTATAGATGTTCATACAAATATAATTACATTTTTTTTTCATTTTTGTGAACTATCGTCGATTGATAACACAAGTTCATAAAATGTGGACTTATAGTTAAAAAATAAAAATACTTATAAAAATTGTAAAATTTAATCAATTAGTTGGATTATCATAATAGAATGATTGTCTAATATTCTTTAAAAAGAACAATACTGATAAAATTATGATTGGTGTGTATTTCATTAATCAAGGTAAATATTTATAGAAGGTATAAGATCAATTAATAACCTAGGGAATACTTGGAAAATATTCACCTAATAAAATACAAAATATTAACATATTCTAATACACACCAGCATTTGAAGCGGGAGGGCGACATACACTAAGACTAGCCCAAAAATCATCAAAGAGAATGAGTGAAAGTCCTTTCGTGAAGATGTCAACAATCTGATAATGAGAGGGGATGTGAAGAACACAAACCCGTCTGATTAGTATGTATTTGTCTTGATCTTTATATATATTTAGGTAGTATTATAGTTAGATTTATTATTAAATTTGGTATAGTTTGGATAGATTGAGCATATTTTCATATCTATGTATCTCTGGCTTATTTTACCGTGTTTTATATTTACTTTCGGGATTTTGAAGTATTTTGGTCTTGATATGGACGAGTGTGGCCTGCAAGTGGAGTTTCAATGAAACTGGGCCCCGATTTGATGTATTACCGCTGAATCTGGGTCTGTTATCCACACTGGGTTACCCAGTGCCAGCACAGATTCGGGAATTTAGAGCCCTCGGCCCATAAAACGAACAGGCCACTTCCGTACCTTTAAAGGAGAGCAGCGACATCACCTAGGAGAGTAGAGAGACGCCCAGCAACACAAGAATCTTCTCGGATCTCTTGGGGTTGACAACCCAAGAGTATTCTTTGTTTTCTTTCATCTACCTTTCCATTTCAAATTCTAGTTTCCTAGTTTTAGTACATCTTAGATAATTTCTTAGTTTTAGCGGAGCTTAGATTGATTAATTAGTAGATCGTAGTTTAATTTCTCGTTTGAACGATGATATTCTAATTCGTGAATTAGTAAGTTCTCAATTTCTCGCTTTTATTATTCGAATTTCTTATTTGCATCGTTTATGAATTTTCTTGTGAGTTGGTGATGTTCTTGATACGTAATTTTGTTTCTTACAATTTCTAATGGTTTGATTGTTGGGAATTTATATGATAATAATTATTGTTATTCAAAACTCCATTGATGTTTACTTCAAGCTTTTCATAGTAAATCGTGTTCATGTTTGCTTTGAGATTGTATTATTGGATTGCTTGATGGTTGTTGGTTAAAATTAACGGGTCTAGTGACTAGAGTCATTTAGAACCATCAATTGGGATTGTTTGGTATTTAATTTACAAGTTGGGATTTACAGCTCCAACTCGTAGGTTAAGTGTTCAATGAAATGTCAATTGGCCATGGAGATGATTCTAGAGCCCCAGACCACCATTTTCTCAATCTTTTCAAAGTTTTTGATTTCATTGCTCGTTGTTTAAGTCATTATCTTAGTTATTACAAATCTTAAATCGAAAGTTGACCGAGTGTTTAGATTAGCTTTTTCGTTATTTCCATGTTCGTGAAATCAAACACTAGAACTACCTCCGATTAGTCTTCCTGTAGAGACTCAACTCGAGTCCAACTTGCCACTTACAACTGCTTCGTTCTCTTGCGGACGAGCTCTTTATTTTAATAAAAATTAAGTGTTTAAAAAGTTCGATTCACTGTCCATAAGCGGCCTTATCACGGATGAAAATCTATGTCCAACGAATTTGCTTAGTGAGTTAAGGGTAGATCATTGCCAGAGAGGTAAAGGACACTGACATTATCACAATAGACGATGGTAGCTTTAGAAATCGGACAATGAAGTTCAAGAAGTAAGTTGCGAAGCCAACACGGTTCGGACACGACATTGGCCTTGACCCAATATTCAGACTCAACACTTGACTTGGATAGAGTGGGCTGCATCTTGAGGACCAAGATACAAGGTTGTCAAAAAGAAAATGTAGTAGTTGAATATGGATCATCAGGTGTCGGGACAACCACCTCAATCCGCAACCATGTGTGGAATAGTGGGTTATGCATAATGAGGCAAATTTGTTGCACATCATGAAAGATGTCTGGGTGAGTGAAATTTAAATATTGCAATGCCCCGACGAGATTATGATACTCGGTGAGATCATGATATGAAGGAATAGAGGAGGCACTGAGCTTGGACTCTGTGTTAATTAGGGTAGGGCCCAATTTAAACGAATACATACCGACTTGATTGATTATTTCTCGGCATATTTTTGGTGGGAAGGAAAAGGTCGCAGAATAACGAGTGATCGAGATTCTGAAAAAGTAGCTGAGGGCCCCCAAATCCTTCATAGAAAACCCCAAGCCATATTTTGTCATGATGGACTGTCGAAGAGAATCAAAGGATGTTGCAAGCATAATATCATCAACATAGAGTAGTGTAAAAGCCATGTCAAGCCTATTACAACATAAGAATAAAGAATTATCCAAAATACTCTGTGACAAACCCATAATAGAAAAAAAATCAGCGAAATGAAGATACCAAGCTCGAGAAGTTTGTTTGTGCCCTTACAATGACTTCTTTAATAGACAAAATAAATCAAGGCGTGCAGGATCTCAGAAACCAGGCGGTTGGTACATGTATACGGTTTTATCAAGTGTCATGGGCAAAAGAATTTTTAACATCCAAATTTTGAAGACACCAATTCTGAGAGAGAGAAAGAATAAGAACGGTGCAAATGGTAGTAGGTTTGAAGACATGGCTAAAGGTTTTGTCACCATCAATGTTGACCTATTGTGTATTTCCATCTCCTATAAGGTGGGCCTTATAATTGGAAAACGATCTATTGGGATTCTTCTCGTGCTTGAAAATCCATAAAATTCAATAACATTAAGCATTAGATGGATGGGGTACTAAATCCGTCGTCATTTTAATAAGAGCATCGTATTCATCTTGCATAACCAATTTCCAATTGTGATTATGTAAGGCCTGGATAGGGCTTTTGGGTGGGGGAGATATGAAGCTTGTGATGGATGCACAAAATTAAATAACTTACGAGGTTTGATGATGCCGTGATGATTTCGAGTGGTCATTTGAGGGGAAGGATGGTGGACCGATGGTGGAGTGGTTTGTGAGGAGATGATTTGGCTATTGTTGGGATGATTTGGAGTATGTTGTCATGGTGAATCGCCCTGGGGTTGGTATTAGAGATACCTAGGCTAGAGAGTGGTGTTGGGCCATGGGAGTGGGCTGGTTGAGATTGACCATTGGTGATAAGGCCTGAGAGGGAACATGTTGGTCAGGATATGGGTCCGTAAGTGGTGTTTGGGCCAATTAAAATAGGCCTGGAGAAGGAGTGGGCTAAGTGGTATGAAATGGAGCCTGTGGTTGTGGTAGTAGATCGACAGTTGTTGGGCCAATTAAGGCGTATCTGTAAAATTAGTAGTAGAACCGGAAGAGTTTTTGAGAGTGATAAAGAGGAAATGTTGTTCATCAAATACGACATGCCGATTTTTTTACTAGATAGCTAAAACATGTTTAACCCCTATTATGTGATGGGTACCCGAGGAAAATACAAGGTGTGGAGCGAAGTTATGATTTGTTTATAGATGTGGAGGGAATTAATGAATAGCTAAACAACCAAAAACCCGATGATCATAAGAGGGAGCCCATCGATAAAGAGTTTGTGTAGGAGAGTAATAAGAGAGTCGCTTGCTTGGAAGAATGTTGAGAAGATACAAAGTCATTGTAAATACATGATGCCAAAAAGACATAGAGATAAAAGCATGAGCGAGAAGGGTTTGGATGATATTACTTATCATACAGAATTTTCATTCGGCTTTACCATTTTGGGAAGTGGTATTGAATCAAACTTTTTAACACTTACTTTTTATTAAAATAAAAAGTTCGTCCGCAAGAGAACGGATTAATTGTAAGAGGTAAGTTTGACTCGAGTCGAATCTCTCGAGGAAGACTAATTGGAAGGAGTTTTCGTGTTTGATTCACGAATAAGAAGATAAGGAAAAATCTATTCTAGACACGCGATCAAGTTTTGGTTTGAGAAGTTGTAATAACTAAGACGATGATTTAAACGACGAGCAATGAAATCAAAAAATCTGAAAAGATTAATAAAATGGGGGTCTAGGGCTCTAGAACCGTCTCTACGATCAATTGGCATTTCATCGAACACTTAATCTATGAGCTGGGGTTGTTGATCCCTACTTGTAGATTAAACACCCGGCAATCCCAATTGATGGTTCTAAACGATTCTAGGCACTAGACCTGTGAATTTTAACCAGCAATCATCAACAAGTTCAATAATTCAACATAAAACACACATGGACATCCGAGCAAATATAAAAGGCTTGAAGAAAGCAACTTGAACATGAACAATGGAGAAAGAAACAATAAATATTATCAAATGAATTTTTAGTATCAAACATCTATTATTACGAGAAATTTTAATAAAACAGACTAACAACACAAGAGCATCACAATCCAACAAGAAAAACATAATTAAAGGAAACACAAATTGGAATAATCGAAGAAAAGAAACTGAAAGATTACTTGGAAATAATCAAAAGTTTCATCGTTCAAACGAGGAAATGCAAAAATCAAAGCTAATCTATGTCCAACATCCGAACAATGCATAAAGATATATATATATATATATTCTACTAAAATCTAAAAACTGAATTCGAATGAAGAAAGGAAATAAAAATGAAGCAAGAATCAAGAACACTCTTGGGCTGTAAAATGGTAAGAGGTTCAAAAATTAGTTCACGTCGCAGTCTGGTCATGGTCTGATGTCCAGCTGAAGAGAGATGTCGTTTAAATAGTGTCGGATGAGGAGGGCATCATGGTAAATTCACCTGAAATGACGCCCGTCGATCGATCATCAATTTTCGTTGATCGATAGTGTCTTTAGTATCTTCCTCCGTCAATGCCAGCGTCCGATGGTGGTGCGCGGCTCTCGGAGTGTCGATCGACTAAGGCTATCGACTCCGTTGGTGGGTGCCCATCTATGGGCTATGTCGATTGATGGAGGCTGGAAAACCTCGGCACGTCGATCGACAGATGCTTTCGACGTCGGTGTCGGTGCTGCATAGACGGGCGGCGTTGACAACATGTCGATCGACGGCTGCTCTGCGTCCTTTGTCTAGTTTTCGCTGTTTCGAAGCTGAAATAGACAATTAAACGAAATTAGAGCGATGACATACGATACGAGAGAGAAAAGGTTTTAAACGGGAAAGAAACAAAATTACCTACAAAAATACTAAAAGGAAGAAAAACGAGAGGAACAAAGACCTAAAACCCGTTATAACATGCAAACAAAAATGCAAAAACAAACAAAAAATACACAAAAATATGTACAAATCAAGTATGAGGCAAAAGAAATGGAAACACATTCTATTTAATTCATAAGAATGATGAAAATATGCATCAAATTCTCGTACGTGATCACATTGAAAATATTTTATTCCTCTTTCGAATTGAGTTTTGATAAATGATCAAAAAGAGAGGAAAGTAGAATGCACCTGTGACTTATTGGCAATATGAAAAACCTAAAGAAAACTCATAAAATAACCTAGAAATAAAACATAATATCGACGCCTACCAAAACTCAAAAGTGGAGATATCCATAAATCATTATGCACTACATTGAAAGGGAAAAGTAGTAAATGAATTTGAGTCATAGAATGACAGTTTAACTTGTTTCCAAAGAGTGCAAGAATGAGAAAAAAATAGCACTGAAGTTTATTACAATCAATAAAACTTTTTGTACGACGTGAATTAAAAATGGAGACGCCAAGGTGTTCTAAAAGGCTGTGCTATAAGTTAGGTGAGATAGTGAAAAAGGTAGAGGGTGAAATGTGTCCAACAGTGGAACGTGGGGTGATGAATAAAACACAAGTTTTAATTCTAAACACACGATCAAGGGGGTTCTCATTTTGAAAACTTTGAAAGAACTTAATTTGAGAAAACATGATTTGAAACTATTCTTTCTATGAGGTTGTCAATCTCTTCACAATAATTGTGTAACTTATTCGCAAACTTAATCAACAATTAATCGAACTAAAGGAATGATTAAAATAAACCGAGACTTCAACTTAATCTTGCTACAAGGGTGTCAACCTCTTCGCAAGAGTTATCTAGTTGATTCACGAATTCAACTATGAACTAAAGACTGATCCACCAAGTAAACATTTCATCAAATACCAAATATGCATTCACCAAAAGTTATCCAAAAGGAACTCTAATTAAAACAAACCAAACCAAAACATCCAAATCTCAATATTATGGATCAACTAATTAACTCAAAACAATTCTTCATGAAATCATTCACAAGAACTCAATCATAAACGATTCAACGAAACATCCAAACATAATATCACAAGATCATTAACTAACATGAAACCCAAACTAATTAACAAGATCAAGTTTTAGAGTTTACTAAATTCCTAGAAAACACTATCACAATACTACGATGAATCCTTGCTAACTCCAGCTATTCCGGGGATGAGATGAACCTCTCTGAATTCTGGAAGCTTGTCAAGAACCTCTGATTCAGCGGCTATCACGAACCAATCAAACTTTTACAGATTTTTGTCATAAGGGCTCTAAGTCAAAGGTAAGAGAAAGTTGTCAATTCTCTCTTCCAATGGTATAGGACCCAGTATAGAGATGAAAGAATATGTTTCTGCTGAGAATTTATGAATTTTTAAAGGCTCAAAAGCCGTTTCATAACTGAAGAATCCCAAAAATCCGCATTTGTAATGTCCGATTGAATTGTTCGTGAGTCCGATCGGATGAAAGTTTCCGTCTTCTTGTCTGGTCGGACATAGCGCTTATTCAACCGGTGCGTCTTCGAAGGTCAATCCGTTTAGTTATGGAGCTCATCCGATTGGACAAGTGTTCTTTTAGCTGTTTTGAGTGCTGAATCCTTTGTCTTCATCTCTCGGGTTTGTCAAGTGATTTAGCTGAAAGAGAAAAACAGGAAAAATGGTCCAAAAGGGCCAACTATTGATTAAAAAGTCGCAAAGTTAAGCAAAAAGCCTAATAATGCATAATCATGCAAAATAGCTTATTCTTAACCTGAAATAGACAACAAAAAGACTCAAACATGACTCAAAATATGTACAATGTTAGAGTAGAGTGCCCGACGTTCCAATTAGATTGGATTTCATTCTACTTGTATAATGATTTTATTGGAATTATACTAATAAAGACAACTTTCTTTATCTTATGTTTTCGCTTTTATTATAATTGCACGTATGATAAAGTCCTTAGACCAATTTAAACTATGGGATATGGTTGCGCATATGATGGCAATCATGGAACATGTCTCTAAGGTTTCGGTCTTAAACTTGTTCCAAGTCAATGAGCTTTTCGAGATAGGACATTGAATAGCCCGGTAAGACTTGCGCATATGATGCATGCTTGTAAGACAAGGATGTTGCATTCCATTAACATCAGCGTTGTGAAGCTAGTGCATATATGTGGATGCTTGTTGGAGAACAAGTTCATTGAACATGACCCGATGGAAATTCTTAACTGGAAGATTTGTCTGTCGAATAAGAATTTCCATATTGCGATAGTACATGATTAGTCCTTGACTTGAGGTACGATGGAAGCCTTGTGCACATTGTGCAATACTTAGATTTATCTTTTGATTGCCTGACAATCGTAAAAGGGGTATTTTGGGTATTGTATCGATGTGCATGGAGGTTTGTCTGTAGCCAACATAGAATTCGACACTTGTCTATAGACAAGAGAGTATCCTGTGAATTTTCATAGTTTGTGATTCAAAGACCTTAGCCAGGGCACGATAAATATTGATTCATAAATGAATTACTTAAACTTGAAATGAAATCACAGTTATTAAATCAATTGGGTTTCGACTTATAAATCCATACCCAAGATTTAATTGGGAAACTAGTTGTCGAAAGGATCGTACATGTATGGACTTGCAATTGAAATAGGTTTACTCGCTATTTCACCTAATACTGGGTAATCATGCTACTTGCTAGATGTTGTCATGATTTGTAGGTTCTTGAAATTAAAGAGTTAATTTCAAGAGAATTAATTAATTAGATTAATTAATATAATAAATTGTTATTTATAAACTTATAAAAGTTATAAGCCTACTGCTAGTGTTAGTCGTGAACCTAAAAGGGTCACACATAATTTTGGTTGTTGACATTTCAAGATTGATAACTCCAATAGTTGGAATAATTAATTAATTTAGATTAATTAAATGAGATTTTATTTAATTCAATTGTTGGATTAAATATTTAATTATATATTTGATTATGTAATTAAATCTAATTTGATTAGAAATCTCAATTAAAGGAATATATTAAATTAGTCAATTGGATTGATTAATTTAAATTTATTGAATTAATTAATTAATTGAATTAATTAATTAGTTGGATTCTAAATTCAAGTCCATGTAATTTTCTAGTAGGCCCAATTGTAGAAGCCCATTAGAATGATTGAAGATTTTAAAATATAATTATATATATTTATATTCATATTAATTAGTTAATTAAGGTTAGCCCTAATCTTAACCTAACTAATCTAATATAATATATATATATATATATATAATATATATATATATATATATATATATATAAGAAAAGGGGTCAGCCGCATTCCTACATCCATTCCAACAAAATAAACAAACCAAAAGGTGGAAAAAGAATTAAAAAGCGGCCGTCCTTTTCCTTTTGAAAAACAGAGAAGAAATTTTATTCTTTTTCTTTTATATTTTATTTTAATCTTCAATTGTAGATGAAAATTAATTAATAATTTTTCATCTACAATAATTAATCTTCAATCATTTGTTGATTGTTGGATTAATTGTTATTCCTTATCAATTTGAAAACGGAACGATTCTACTAGCGAAGAATTTTTCCGGTGTTGCAATCAAAAGGTGGACTCAATTAGAGGGGATACGCTTGGATCCCTACGGCGAGAAGTTTCGGTGTTAGCCACATAGCCGGGAATTGATTCCCTTTCAATCATCGCTTGAAGAAATTAAATCGAGAGGTATTAATTTATTTATTTTTATAAGAATCAAAATATTTGTATTCGATACAAAATAATAGAAAATGACGATCGTTAAAATCGCTTACGAAATCTATGGGGCTTAGTATATATATATTTGATATATATATTTGTTTTAATAATTTTAATAATCTTAAATTCTGCTGCGTAGGCCCCGTACGATTATAGCGAACCCAACAGTGGTATCAGAGCTAGGTTTGCATTTTCATTATTAGATTTTGATTCTATTTATGTTTATGAGATAAACATATTTTAATTGTTAAAAGAATTAATCTTGTGTGTGATAAAATGTGTTTTATATAGTTTTATGTTTGGAATAAATTCTTTTTAATAATAAATTTTTTTTACAGATTTTGAATCTGTATGATATTAATTAACTTGGACGAAATTAAAGGCAAAAGGGGCTGCAGTCCATTTAGTAGGCAGAAGGCGGCTGGCAACTTTTTAAAAGGCAGAGCAGTTTTCTTTTTAAAACAAAACAAAACGAAAAGAAAAAAAATTATTTTTCTAAAAGGGAGGGTAAACCTTTTGAGAAGTCACCAGCTCTGTTTTGAAAGGCTTAAGCCACGAAGAAGTTTGCATGCATTTCAGATAGGCATAGTTGCATGCATTTGATAAAGATGTGGCAATTTTTATTTAAAAAAAAAAAGGGTAGAATTGACTGCAATTGTTGCAGTATTGAAGGCTTGTTGGTCAGGTTAATTAATTAAAAAAAAATCCTTTATTTATTTTCAGGATTAATTTTGAAATATATTATTTTAATATATATGTTTATATTGATAAATATATATATTAATTTATTTATCCCAAAATTAAATCAACACACAAAATTGGTAAATTTATATGCTTTAAATTCATGTGATGAATGTTAGCATGATTTATTTAGGGATGATCATGAGCCTATGACCAATGTGATTGTATGTTTTTATCTTTGGGTTTTTGGGGCCTGCGAGCCTCCTATTCTATTATTTGTAAAAGTTCCAAATTTTGCATCGAGAGTAGATTAGGTGGTAAGATTTTCTAATTTTGATTGGAGGACGTTCGATGCCAAAGGCCCACGCCTGTGTGGGTAATTTTATAATTGTAATAGAATAGATGATTCAAGGGCATGCTTGTATGGGTTTTATATATGAAATGTAATAGAAGTAGTTCTATTCATTTTAACCCCTTAGATTAACCTAGACCCATTTTTGGCTCAAATGGGTCGCATAGGCTGGCCATGATCATCCCACCGCTTTTTGCATAGGTTGCATGTTAGATTTATTTAATGTTTTATGCTTGCGCTTCATATGATGAATAATGCATTAAATAAAAATCCACCTAGTAAATAAGACTGATGAGGTCTTACAAAGTAAACCCCAAGTTTTTCAAACTTAAAAGAATTAAATTTTGATTAATTCTATATCAAATTAAATGGACAAGTTATGTTGGACATATCGTTCCATGCCTTCCATCAAAGGTAGAAGACATGACGATGCTACCGCACTTGGTCACTGGCCATGAGTCTTGGAGTGATCTTGTGTTGGAAAGCTGTGATCTCTACCAAGCATTGAGATGCTCGTGGGTTGAACTCGTCTTTATGTTGGCCACGAGTCGTGGGACATCTTGATGCTCCATCTACACGAATGTTTGATGGGTTATGTTTGACACTTAGTACCATATGGGCTCATAATATTGGGGTGTATGAGAAATAGTGAGGCAAAATATTCTTGAAGGTTGTATTTGATACAATTGTCAAAGAGTTGACTACCGACATGAATTTTTCATGGGCTCATATTATTGGGGTCTGAAACATTTATATTGGACTTCAAGGCCACTAAGAAAATTAGATTTTCCGAATTTTATTATGGGGTTAATAAAGTTTGAATAAAATAGTGGGAGACATTTAATATTACAGACCTTTTGTTAAATGAATATAATTTTCGATAACTCACACATTTTCTGCTTCGTTTATTTTTGTAGATAACTCTACTAAAATGGCTAAAAATCCAATTGCATCCATACTTGATCAAAACAAACTAACTGGCCCGAACTTTGTCGATTGGCTGGGAAACCTTAAGCTTATCCTGAACTTGGAGAAAAGGGCATATGTACTTGACAAATTGCCTCCTCCAGAGCCCGAGGATAAGACATCAGATGAGTATGCAGAATATGTTCGTCATAGTGATGACAATCTGCATGCTCGATGCTACATGCTGGCATCGATGTCAAATGAGTTGCAAAGGCAGAATGAAGCTTTAGATAATGCTTCTGAGATCCTTCTCCACCTGCAAGAGTTGTATGGTGAGAGAAAAAGACAAGAAAGATATCATATATCTAAGGATATTTTCAGGTGTCGTATGACTGAGGGCTCTTCAGTCCAAGACCATGGGCTGAAGGTGATAGCTCTTATTGAAAGGCTCGAGTCCCTTRGAGTCGTTATGGATAATGAACTTTATGTGGACCTTTTATTGCAGTCTTTGCCTCCCTCATATGACACATTTGTTGTCAACTTTAACATGCACAACATGGAGAACAGTCTCCCTGAACTGTTGAACATGTTGAATACGGCTGAATCCACCATCAAAAAGGATAAGCCGGTCATGCTTGTTGGATCCTCTTCCAAATCGAAGGCTGGAAAGCCAAAGAAAAGGAAGTGGATAGGAAAGAGTTCCTCTAAACCCAACAAGAATACAAAGGACAATGGTAAGAAAAAGGTTAATTCTCAAGTTGATGACAAGTGCTTTCAATGCGGAAAAACAAGGCACTGGAAGAGGAATTGCAAGGAATATCTTGCAAGCCTGAAAAGTTCAGGTATATATTTTGTTGAAGTTAACCTATCTGTTAATGATGCTTCTTGGGTATTGGATACCGGTTGTGGCTCACACATTTGCAATGATTTGCACGTCAAGAAGTAGGCAGTTGGATAGAAAGGAAACGGTCCTTAGAATGGGGAATGGAGCAAGAGTTGCTGCATTAGCAATAGGGACTGTTTATTTATCTTTGGATAATGGTTTTAAGTTATGTTTGAATAATTGTCTTTATGTTCCGGATATTATGAGAAACGTTATCTCTGTACCTGTTTTGGACAGAGAGGGTTTTAGACTAGTTACTGAGAATGGA
This sequence comes from Phtheirospermum japonicum, assembly GCA_014905375.1. Lineage (NCBI taxonomy): Eukaryota > Viridiplantae > Streptophyta > Magnoliopsida > Lamiales > Orobanchaceae > Phtheirospermum > Phtheirospermum japonicum. The sequence continues at coordinate 88,456 of BMAC01000964.1, read as the reverse complement.
AGTTGTTCCATTTTCAAAGACTCTTCTTTTATATATTCCGATTATTTGACGAATTCTTTATACACCATTTTCCCTAGTGAACCCATTCTCACAATTCAACAAAATAAAAGGAAGTTAGATAATCAAAGTTATTTCACACTTTGGCATGCTAGATTAGGTCACATTTTTGAAAAAAGGATACACAAGTTGGGACAAAAACTCGACCTTAAGGGAGAGCAAAAGTTGCCAACATGTGAGTCATGCCTTAAAGGAAAGATGACTAAATCACCATTTGTTGGACAAGTGGAACGGGCCAAAGGTCCATTGAATTTGATCCATACAGATGTATGTGGTCCGCTAAGTGTTAGTGCGAGAGGGAACTATCACTACTTCATAACMTTTACCGACGATTATTCTAGGTTTGGTTATGTATACCTTATGAGGCATAAATCTRAGGCYTTTGARAAGTTYAAGGAATTCAGATGTGAAGTAGAGAAACAAAGTGATCGTAGTATTAAGACTCTTCGATCAGATCGAGGAGGTGAATACTTATCAACTGAGTTTCTTGATTATCTAAGAGAGAATGGTATTCTCTCACAGTGGACTCCTCCCGGAACACCACAATTGAATGGAGTTTTGGAACGTAGAAATCAGACTTTGTTGGACATGGTTCAATCAATGATGAGTTGCACTTCCTTACCTCTTTCATTCTGAGGCTATGCCTTAGAAACGTCAGCATACCTATTAAATAGGGTGCCAAGTAAAGTCGTACTCGATACACCCTATGAAATATGGTATGGGAAGTTACCTTCCTACAAATACCTAAAAGCATGGGGGTGTGATGCTTACGTGAAGCGTCAAGTGGGAGATAAGTTGGACATGAGATCCATCTTATGTAAGTTTGTGGGGTATCCAAGAGAGTCTATAGGATACTATTTCTATGACCCTTAGGAACAAAAGGTGTTTGTTTCGAGGAATGCTACTTTCCTTGAATAAGAGTTTCTTTCTGAAAGTGGTGGCGGAGTTGTAGAACTTGATGAAGTTCAAGAACCACAAAGTATCCTACAGGTTACCGCAAATAGCGCACCAGCTGAGGCTAGACCATCTGTAGTACAACCTCTTCGAAAATCCGTAAGGGTTTCAAGGGCTCCTGAGAGGATGAACCTTTTGTTAGAGAAGAAAGAAGAGGGATTCCTTTTGGATAGTGATCCAAGAAGCTATGAAGAGGCACTGTCTGATATTGACTCGAAAAAATGGCAAGAAGCAATGCAGCCCGAAATGGACTCCATGTACTCCAACAAGGTATGGACCTTGGTGGACCCACCACAGGGAATTGGTCCCATTGGCTGCAAATGGGTCTACAAGCGGAAGCTTGGAGTAGATGGAGAGGTAAGTACCTTTAAAGCACGTTTGGTTGCAAAAGGTTATACTCAGAAGCAAGGCATTGATTATGAGGAAACCTTTTCACCAGTAATGATGCTTAAGTCCATTCGGATCCTGTTAGCCATAGCTGCGTATTATGACTATGAGATATGGCAAATGGATGTGAAGACTGCTTTCCTTAATGGAAATATTAAGGAAGAGATATATATGAAGCAGCCAGAGGGCTTCATATCCAGTGGGAGTGAGTAACAGGTTTGCAAACTCCAGAGATCCATTTATGGTCTCAAACAGGCTTCGAGAAGTTGGAACATCCGATTTGATGAAACAATCAAAATGTTTGATTTTCATAAGAATCCAGATGAACCATGTGTCTATAAGAAGGTTAGTGGGAGGGCAGTTACTTTTGTTGTACTCTATGTTGATGACATTCTACTCATTGGGAATGATGTTGGGATGTTGCAATCAACAAGAACTTGGTTGTCTAAGAAGTTCTCCATGAAGGATTTGGGAGAAGCATCTTTTATCCTTGGGATAAAGATCTATCGTGATAGATCACGAAAGATGATTGGACTATCCCAATCCATGTACATAGACAAAGTGCTAAAACGGTTTAGCATGGAGGAATCCAAGCGTGGATACCTCCCAATAAGCAGTGATCCACTTTCTAGGGCTATGCCTCCAAAGACACCTGAAGAAAGAGGAAAGATGGCTCGTGTATCTTATGCATCCGCGATTGGGAGCATTATGTATGCAATGCTATGTAAAGGACCTGATATCGCACATGCTGTGAGCGTAACGAGCAGGTATCAGTCGAATCCAGGTTTTGAACACTGGAACGCCGTTAAGAAGATTCTTAAGTACTTGAGAAGAACTAAAGATATATTCTTGATATACGGCAATGGAGAATTGAAACTAGAGGGATACACTGACTCTAGTTTTCAATCCGATGTAGATGACTCAAAGTCAATGTCTGGATATATATTCATCTTGAATGGAGGAGCAGTCAGTTGGAAAAGTTCCAAACAAGAGACGACTGCAGACTCTGTTACAGAGGCTGAATATATTGCTGCATCAGATGAAGCAAAAGAGGCTGTTTGGATGCGGAACTTTATCCAAGAGTTGGATGTAGTTCCGTCCGCTATTGATCCAACAATAATTTTTTGTGACAACAACGGGGCTATAGCGCAAGCAAAAGAACCGAGATCTCATCCAAGATCCAAACACATCTTGAGACGATACCACCTAGTGAGAGAGATCGTTGGTAGAGGCGACGTCGTTGTGGATCGAGTCGCTTCGGCAGAAAATGTAGCAGACCCTATGACTAAGCCTTTAACACAAAAGGTATTCGACGGGCATCTTGAGAAGATGGGCCTAAGATAYATGRGCAATTGGCACTAGGGCAAGTGGGAGATTGTTAGAGTAGAGTGCCCGACGTTCCAATTAGATTGGATTTCATTCTACTTGTATAATGATTTTATTGGAATTATACTAATAAAGGCAACTTTCTTTATCTTATGTTTTCGCTTTTATTATAATTGCACGTATGATAAAATCCTTAGACCAATTTAAACTATGGGATATGGTTGTGCATATGATGGCAATCATGGAACATGTGTCTAAGGTTTCGGTCTTAAACTTGTTCCAAGTCAATGAGCTTTTCGAGATAGGACATTGAATAGCCCGGTAAGACTTCCGCATATGATGCATGCTTGTAAGACAAGGATGTTGCATTCCATTAACATCACCGTTGTGACGCTAGTGCATATATGTGGGTGCTTGTTGGAGAACAAGTTCATTGAACATGACCCGATGGAAATTCTTAACTGGAAGATTTGTCTGTCGAATAAGAATTTCCATATTGTGATAGTACATGATTAGTCCTTGACTTGAGGTACGATGGTAGCCTCGTGCACATTGTGCAATACTTAGATTTATCTTTTGATTGCCTGACAATCGTAAAAGGGGTACTTTGGGTATTGTATCGATGTGCATGGAGGTTTGTCTGTAGCCAACATAGAATTCGACACTTGTCTATGGACAAGAGAGTATCTTGTGAATTTTCATAGTTTGTGATTCAAAGACCTTGGCCAGGGCACGATGAATATTGATTCATAAATGAATTACTTAAACTTGAAATGAAATCACAGTTATTAAATCAATTGGGTTTCGACTTATAAACCCATACCCAAGATTTAATCGGGAAACTAGTTGTCGAAAGAATCGTACATGTATGGACTTGCAATTGAAATAGGTTTACTCGCTATTTCACCTAATACTGGGTAATCATGCTACTTGCTAGATGTTGTCATGATTTATGTTGTCATGATTTGTAGGTTCTTGAAATTAAAGAGTTAATTTCAAGAGAATTAATTAATTAGATTAATTAATATAGTAAATTATTATTTACAAACTTATAAAAGTTATAAGCCTACTGCTAGTGTTAGCCGTGAACCTAAAAGGGTCACACATAATTTTGGTTGTTGACATTTCAAGATTGATAACTCCAATAGTTGGAATAATTAATTAATTTAGATTAATTAAATGAGATTTTATTTAATTCAATTGTTGGATTAAATATTTAATTATATATTTGATTATGTAATTAAATCTAATATTGATAAGAAATCTCAATTAAAGGAATATATTAAATTATTCAATTGAATTGATTAATTTAAATTTATGGGATTAATTAATTAATTGAACTAATTAATTAGTTGGATTCTAAATCCAAGTCCATGTAATTTTCTAGTAGGCCCTAATTGTAGAAGCCCATTAGAATGATTGAAGATTTTAAAATATAATTATATATATTTATATTTATATTAATTAGTTAATTAAGGTTAGCCCTAATCTTAACCTAACTAATCTAATATGAATATATATATAATATATATATATATATATATATATATATATATATAAAAGTTAGAAAGGGGTCAGCCGCATTCCTGCATCCATTCCAACAAAATAAACAAACCAAAAGGTGGAAAAAGAATAAAAAGCGGTCGTCCTTTTCCTTTTGAAAAACAGAGAAGAAATTTTGTTCTTTTCTTTATATTTTATTTTAATCTTCACCTTGTAGATGAAAATTAATTAATAATTTTTCATCTACAATAATTAATCTTCAATCAATTGTTTTGTTCCTATCAATTTGAAAACGGAACGATTCTACTAGCGAAGAATTTTTCCGGTGTTGCAATTAAAAGGTGGACTCAATTAGAGGGGAAACGCTTGGATCCCTACGGCGAGAAGTTTCGGTGTTAGCCACATAGCCGGGAATTGATTCCCTCTCAATCATCGCTTGAAGAAATTAATGGAGAGGTATTAATTTATTTATTTTTATAAGAATCAAAATATTTGTATTCGATACAAAATAATAGAAAATGACGATCGTTAAAATCGCTTACGAAATCTATGGGGCTTAGTATACATATTTGATATATATTTGTTTTAATAATTTTAAAAATTTTAAATTCCGCTGCGTAGGCCCCGTACGATTATAGCGAACCCAACATACAAAAGCGTAACAAAAACGTACGAATCACAGAGCATGTATACATGATGATTACGTGCAGATAATTAGCATCACGATTAATTATAACTAATGTGAATGATAGTCTACTGCAACCCCATTATTAACAAAAAACTCTTAATTTACATTTTTAATAAAAGTTAGAGATATTTATGTAAAGAATAGGATAAAATCATAATAGTAGAATAACCTAAAACACACATGGACGAGAGTGAGTGACATGTTTATTAGAGGCATAGGGATGCAACTAAGGTTAATAATGGTACCCGAAGATAACGAAAAAGGTACCGCTATTTACACTGGGTATAAAAACGTCGTCCAAATACTTTTCAAAGGACGAGAGCATGGAGAGACTGTGTCTAGGAATGCATTTAATAAGAGAGGTGGCAATGAACGAGGCGCAGGCCCAATAGATGAGAGGAATCGAGGCTTGATGTAGTAAAAGAAATATGTCAAAAATATGACAATGTCGACATTTAGAGAAACAATTATGTATAGGAGTGTGCAGGAGTGGTGAAGTGAGAGAACTCGTTCAAGGCACGGAAGGATCATAAGGCTAGAAATCCATTCCCATTATTAGTGTACAAGGTTAGGATAGATGTTTTAAAGTAATTTGCAACAAGGGGCTCAAATTGAATAAATGTGTTATAAACATCAGATTTTCGTGCAAGGGGATAAATCCATATATATCTCGTGAAGTGATTGACAATAATAATATAATTTTTTAACCATCAGAAGAAAGGACCTATAAAGTCCAGCCATTAGAGAAAATCAAATCTAATGGGCATAAGAAGTAAGTGGCGAATCATGAAAGGTCATTTATGAATTTTACTTATATTGCAGGAATTATAATGAAAAGTAGTAATCTGACTCGATGAAATGGAAACTAAATTATCAAAAACAATATAACTCAAAATTTTGTAGATGGATGACCAAGATGCATATTCAATAACGGTAGATAAGAGTTGGTAAATGAAAGGGCAGAAGGAGAGACACTCAAGTACGACATCCAGTGATACACCCAACTTTATGCGGTTGAGAATAAGAAGATCACACGTGCAATGGCCCTTCACCTGAAAATCAAAAATAGAGAAGATAACATTAACATCATTTATCCAATATAAATAAGAGATGAATATTAAATTCATATGCATGGATGGTACAAATAAAAAGTGAGGAAACACAAGTGTAAGAAGCAAAGAAAAATTAAGATACACAGTGTGAGTAATATTTAAACCCGATCCATTACCGACCACATCATCGTAACCATCGTATGGGGAGAAAAGGGCGAGATTTGCAAGGTCACTAGCGATGTGGTGGGATTCCCTGGAACCAAAAATCCATTAAGAAGAGGACGGGGTGGCTGTGGTGGTCTAAGACATGGGGGTGTAGGTAGGTCGGTAGTGCTGTGGTGTGAGAGATCTGGTGCAATCCATGGAGATGGTGACACGAGGGGCAATATTTTGCAATGTGGTCTATCTCACCACATAACCGACAATGACCAAGATATGGCTTAAGGTTTTTTCCATGAGTGGGAGACGAACAATCAGGGCGTGTGAAAGAGGATGCGTTGAATGGCAGCTGATTTGGATACACCGAATAGTGTAAGTGCTAAGATGGATGGGAACACGTGTTGGCTTGAAAGGCCGTGACATGAGCAACAAAAGAGGGTGTGGTGCATGAGGAAAACTTTGCCTCGTATTTGAGAAGCTTATTATGTAATTCATCAAATGATTTTGGGCTATCATGAGCAAGGATAGCATCAAGATTTCCCTGTAAGAGTCATCAAGGCCGTTTAGGATTTTGATGGCAAGGTCCTCATGATCGACGAAAACTTCCATGAGAGTGATAAACATGGGTTTTACATGCATACTAGAGCTTATTTCATGAGGTCTTGCTTATAAATTGTGCATAAATAACGTGATTTAATTATATTTTGGGCATTTGGACGTTTTTATATGTTTTGCTTATTTTGTAGATTATTTACTAAATACTTCATGTTTTGCTTTTATTCTTGGTAAATCAGATTACTTAGTTTATTTTATGTTCATCGTTTGTTATGCAAAAAAAAAGTCTTCTTTTATATTCATCTCAATAAAATTAATTTATTAATGAACGATATTACTTGTCCATTTCTAGGATTTGGTCCTTGTAGAAATCGACCTAGCTCGTCATATACTACGTCTACACTGTATGCTTGAGGTTAGATAAATTATTAAACACGAACAAGTTTTTTTTACTTGAACTATGCCGAGGACAATTGATTAGAAATTGTTAATAATATAATTGGTAAAGTATATTTAATCTAAACACTTTTATATTAGGAGTCTTGGGTTGAGTAAGCTTTTCAGGTGGTAAGAGCAAAGATGGCAACACCATCGTTCTACGTGAATGCAACTTAAATTGAAACTTCAACATTGTGATTTCAATTACAACCACCAACACCATCACAACCAGCCATTCAAGTTATGTCCCAACCCGATGATAATCGGGTATATGGAGGAGCACACGGGCCAATGATTCAGGCGAACAACTTTGAGTTGAAGACAAAATTAATTGATATGGTGCAACATAATCAGTTCGTAGGAAGTGTTATAGATGATCGTAATGCGCATTTGACACATTTGCTTAAAATATGTAGAGCGATCAAGATGAACAATGTTCCTGATGATGCGATTAAACTTCACTGTGTCCCTTTCTCTGTTAAGGATAAGACTAAGTTTTGGTATAATACTTTTTGTTATGGATCTATTGAGACGTGGGATGAGATGCTTCAGAAATTCCTCCACAAGTTCTTCCCCCAAGCAAGATTTTAAAGCTAAGGAGCGGGATAACTCAGTTTTTCAAAGTCAATGGAGAACCTCTACATGAGACATGGGAAAGATTCTGAGAATTATTGAGAAAATTCCCTCAACATGGTTTTTTAGAAGACAAACAAATTTGTTACTTCTATAATGGGTTGAACTAGCACAAAAAAGTGATGATAAATGCTTCATCAAGAGGAGCTTTGTTAGCAAAAAGCACCAATGAGGCGATGGAGATTTTAGAAGAAATGGAGACTAATAGTTACCAATGGCCGGTTGAGCAATCCATCGTGAAAAAAGTGGCATTGGTGAACGAGAGTTAGATGATGAATGTTTTTGCAGCACACTTAGTGGACATGAATAGTAAAATCGACATGATGATGTCTCAAAACTTGGAAATACATAATGGGTTTACCATACAAAATGCGGTTAAAGATATGAATTATGCGAACCAAAAAGGTTCGTATACTTACTAAAGTAATTATGGAGAGAGGAACATGAGCCAAGAAGAAATGATCTTGATTTTATGGGAAGAACGAAAAAATGGTTGGATGATCATGAGTCCCGAATAGAAGAAATGATTCAAGTCACTAGGATGATTTGTAATTGTTTGAATGTTCTGGAGACATAAATTTCCCAGTTGTCGACCCTCATTGGAAACCAACATAAAAGGGGTCTAATTATGAGCAATATGGAGGTTAACCTAAAAGATCAATGTTATGACATTCATCTAAGGAGTGGTAAAGAGTACGAGGGTCCGATGAAGCCGAGTGAGAATCCCGAAAGAGTCAAGAAGGAAGCAGAAAAAGTGATTGAGAAACAAGTAGACGAGGAAGAGTCGCAAGTAGAGAACGGAAAAGGGGCTGAAAAGCCAGAATCTACTCCTATTTTCCTTACTCCTTTTATTCCTTTGAATTTTCCAAAAAACTCACAAAATAAAAAACTGGATGATCAATTTTTAAAATTTCTTAATATTTTTTGAAAAATCCATATCAGTATTCCTTTATTGATGCTTTGCAACAAATGTCAAACTATGCAAATTCTTTGAAAGAAGTGATAAAAAAAGTAGCAAAAGTTGGAGGAGTATGAGATGATGAATCTCACTGAAGAATGCAACATGATGATTTAAAAGAAGTTACCATTGAAGTGCGACGATCTGGACAATTTTATGATCATTTACAATCTTGGTGGAATTTTATTCGAAAAGGCATTGTGTGATTTAGGAGCTAGCATCAATTTGATTCCATTGTCGATCGCGAAGAAGTTGAAGATTGGGACTATCAAGCCAACTAGAATTATGCTTCAAATGGAGGATGGTTCTATGACTTACCCGACATGTATTATAGAGGATGTTTTAGTTATAGTTAATTATTTTATTTTCCCTATATGTTTTGTGGTGTTGGATATGTAGGAAGATAAAAATGTTCCATTAATTCTTGGATATCCATTTTTAGCCACGAGTGGAGCGTTGACTGATATGAGGAAGGTAGAACTCACATTAAGGGTGAACGATGGGAGAATCACATTTTCCTTTTATAAAAATTCACGGTTTGAGAGTGATGAGGTTTAGGAGTGTAAATTAGTACAAGATGTGGATAATTGGGTTTAGAATAAATCTCTTCCTCCTCTGAAATCTCATACCTTACCATCTATTTGTTCTTATGATGATTTTGATATCTCTAATGATACTTTGTTTCAAGAAAAAAGTGATTTAGGTATTGTTCTTGGAAATTCAAGGGCAAATAACCAAGGAGATAAGGAGCTTAGAAGCACATTTTGGTGCCCAAAGCATCGTCCACCTTTTAATTAAGGTATTTTTATACGTATTCTAACTCTAGTTAACTTCTATGTCTTGCCGTTTGCATATAATTTTGTTTAATTTTGGGGGGAGGGGGTGGTGGTGGTTGTGGTGGTGATGCTAGTGGAGTTAGATTCGTACCTTACCTTGCACTTGTGTAGTTGCATGTTAGAATTTTTATCACTTTAGCACGTTTATGACTTTAATTTTTATTTTTAGGATTTTAGAATAGTCAAGTCATGTCCACTAAGGAGGAATGTTGAAATCATAGGTTCATTTGAGGATTTATTATGTTACTCGATTTGGAAACTTGGGAGTCTAAAATACGAGCCGAGGATTAATAACAAACTCTTTGAACTTTTGAAGCCTTTGTGAATTTGCGTTTGTTGAATTCATTTGACATAACTAGTGAGTTCATTGCCATATAAAATATTTAACTTCATGCCTTGACAGTATCTTCATTCATATGCAAATAAGCTAGAACTTGCCTTAGTCTTGGTCGAGGCCTTGATGCATGTGATTTATGAAAATGATTTAGGGGGTTTTGAACACCCTCTTAGCCATATAGGAATAAATAGATACCACAAACAAACTTATCCCCAGTCAAAATCTTTTATCCTATTATCTTTTTTTTTTGTTAGCCACATAAATTATGAGTCAATTTGGTTCTATCTTACCCTTTCGAGAAAATTGAATATGAGTTGTTATATTTTTTGATGAGAGTAGAATTGTTTATGTTGGTTGAATAAAGTTGGTATTGGTGTAGATACTTGTTCTTATGTTTTGTAAATAATCTAGGGATCAAAGTTTCTTTTAAAGAAAAAAAAAGAAAGAAAAAGAAACTTTGACGATAGGATAAAAGAAGCTTAAGTTTAAAAGTCTTGATTTATTACAAGAATTGTAGTGGTTAGGGGCGGTTGGCTGGTTGACTTATATTATAAAGGCTTTGGTTCACAAATTATTTTGGGCTTTTCGGGATGAGGTGAAGCATATCATACGCTTAAAGTGTTTTAATGCTTATTTGTGCTATTTTTTTTACATTTGTTCATATTATAGTCACTTTTATCCAAATATTCCTTACCTTACAAAAGAGCCTACATTACAACCTTTAGAAAGACTTTTTTGATTCAGAAATCACATGTATTTACCTTTGTATGATGGAGATCTAATGTGAAGGGCAAGTCTAAGGGATAAGCATATTTTTGAATTGACTCGAGCATATCCACGTACTTATACATGAGTGATGAGTGATATTTCATATATTGTGATGTCATGAATAACTTTGTTTATGGATTTGGTTGTTCGGAGTTTGAAGGATTCATGAGGATCGAATGTTAGTTTTTTTTAAATATTTCATGAGAGTTTCATAATTTTCTTATAAATTATATATTTGACTTCTGATTTCCTTAGCATGGTGTGGATTAGATGCATTGGTTGGGACAACCAATGATTCCATTTGGGGGAATTGATAAAAATAGTTTTTACATGCATACTGTAGCTTATTTCATGAGGTTTTGATTATAAATTGTGCACAAACAAAGTGATTTAACTGTATTTTGTGCATTTTCATGTTGTTACGTATTTGGTTATTTTGTAGGTTAGTTACCAAATATTTATTATAATTGAGATGTCAAAATCTTAAAGAGAATTAAAGATTGGAGTTTATAAAGTGTTTAGACCATTTAGAGGTTGAAGATTCACGTGTAGGTGTTCCGTAAGTCAAGAAGAGAAACCAGATAAGATTGCACCAAAGATTCAAGAAGTTTTGCAATACATGGTACTAATATTATTATACCTCTTATATCACTTAGAATCTTAATATTTTTAATATATTTTTAGAAATATAATTGAGCTGGATTTCCAATAATTTTTACGGTCTGTCATTTAGAACTATATCGAGAGAGTTATGGTGAAAACCGTGAGAGCTATCAAAGGTAATGACCCGGTTAGCGATCGCGAATTCGATCACTACTATGCATTATTTTCTAGGCAAGAGGTAGAAACCCGATTAGAGGTTGATACTCCGGTCGCTACTGTATACCATTTTCAAAAAGACCATTATCTAACCCATTAACGGTTTATAACCGGGTCGATAATGGTCCAAAATGTTAAAAAAGTTACAAAATCGAGTTTAACTGCTGGGATCTCATTGTGGACTATAAAAGGAGGGATACAGTACACACACATTTTCCATCATCTTTAATCATACACCACCAAAGACACTCAAAATTTTGAGACATAGAGGACGAAGGGAGTTCGGAGGAGGAACACGAAGAACATGAAGATTGAAGGAATCATTTTATTCAAATTTTCTTATGAATAATATGTGTTCGATGAAATGTTTAGATGAGTGTTTAATCATGTATATCTAATTCATTCGTAGTTTGGGGTTTAGTAAAGATGAACGAATAATGTTTGGAACTTTTCTTTCAATCAAGCATTTGGCCCTTTCAATATTTTGATTCTTGATTTATATATATGCATAATTGCTTGATAAATATTTTAAATCGAGAGATGAGTTTTATTATTAGAAGTACGAACTCAAAATGTTCTAATAAATAATATCGATGGATTTGATATTTGAATTGATGTTGTTAAAATCTTTTAAACTTTTTGGAGTTCTAATTGCGATTGACAATGCGTCTCGCATTTAGTACTCACAGTTTAATCACTTAGAGAAAATGATTAAACTATATTTATTATTAACATATATTGAAATGATTCAAATAATGCTTGATTGATTGAAAGTATTTTACATTCGAGTATGATCCATCTACTATATTTGTGTTTGTAATTCATCATTGCATATTGGATTAACAACCGTATGTTCTTCTACTGTTATGATCGATTGACAGCCTTTTATAATTAATAGCTTTGATAAATCATAATTCGAGATATGAGGTTTATCAATAAGTCTTCAAATACGATACACTTTAATCAGCAAAACCGGGAGATTTGAGATTAATAATGAAGTTGTATAAATCTTTAAAATCTTTTAGAGTTGTAAAGTTGTACAAATTTTCAAAGCCTTTTGATAAGCGTGATCTAGAAAATGCGTAGAACCTATGTTTTAAGCAGTTCGAGAGAAGGTTTAAACTATTTATTTAACCAAATTATAGTGCAGTGAATCACAACAATACTCAAATGATTAAATACGATAGATATTGAAAGTTCATTGGGATCCCAAACCCCAAAATATATCTGTCTCATTTGAAACCTCGATTCTATTTTTGTGCTTTGTTCTCTATAAATTAGATTAATTAGGTTATTTTATGTTCGTCGTTTGTAACGACAAAATCAAAATCTTCTTTTATATTCGTTTAAATAAAATTAATTTATTAATAAAATTACTTGTCAATTTCTGAGACTCGGTCATTGTGAAAATCGACCTTGATCACCGCATACTAAATATACACCATACACTTGCTTTGATTAAGAATAAAACACAAAGAAATTTTTATTACTCGAACGAGTCCCTAGTAAAATAGGAAGTGGTCAGAGAGCAAGTTCGTCTACGACCGACTTGATGTCATACATTAAGGCCATAACCAAGTGGGAGCCTTTCACCGAGTTGTGGAGGCGATGTTTCAGCGTCATAATGTGACCACAAGTAGGTTTGGCATAGATGTTAGCCAAGATACGCCAGGCTTCGGTGGACGTCTTGGCCGTGGCGATGAAAGGGATGAGCCTTGGTTCTATGGCGCTACTGATAGCACTGAGGAGGAGTTAATCTTGCTAGATCCAAAGGGGATAAGCAGGATTTGGTATCGTCATGGTGCCATCCGTGAACGTAGCCGAGGGGCGTGACTTTGTCCCATCAACAAAAACTATGAGGTTGTAGCCATTGAGAAGAGCTTGGAACTGAAACCGCCATGTTTTATAATTCGTGGAGGTTAGTTCGAGAGGTGTTTGAGCAGCGACGTTGAACGTAAGGGACGAGGCGACTGCGTTGGTGGTGTTGGCGGCCATTTGGACGAGAGGAAAAAAAAGATGAGGATACCATGTAAAGAAGAACGTAAAAACATAATTTATTAATCACAAAAACACCACTATATACTAATTTACATGACTTCTAAAAGAAAACAAATATGTAGGCGATACCAAAGAGATATACAAAAGAAAACATATCAAAGAATATATATGTATTGGGTTCCGATGAGAATCTAATCATTTTTGAGAAACTGAGAACTTAAAACTTTTTGTGATATAATACTAGCCTTTTTATCAAATAAGAAAAACTACAAATAATATAGTTACTCCACTTAATTAGGTTTAATATAGGGATGGCAATCCCGTCCCGCCCTAGCCCACCCCGCCCCGTGATCCGAAGCGAGGCGGGGCGGGTCCGGGTACCGTCTTCGCCCCGCGGGTCCCGACCCGGCCCGACCCGCCGTATATTTTTAATCTTTAAATATATTATATATTTATTTTATATGAATTATTAAATTTTTTTACATTTAGTATTGTTTTTAATCTATTTTTTATCTTATATTTAATTTTTATAATAATATATGTATTATTATATATTAAATTAATTTTAAATTTAATAAAAAAAAATATAACGGGTCGCCCCGTGACCCGCGACGGGACGATCCGACCCGGACCATTAGGTGGACGGGGTGGGTCTGGATTCTCAAGTGCCCGGCCCGACCCGGCCCATTGCCATGCCTAGTTTAATACCCATAATTAATTTTAAATTTTCAAATAATGAAGAAACAGGTTCTTATTTGAAACATTCCCACACAAATATCGTAATAATTTAAATTGACATCATTCAATGAGATACAAGCATCAATTGATTCATATTTTATATGATGTTTTGAAAGATCAATAGTTAATCTACTATAAATAGATATTAATTTATATAGTCAACAAGGGTCTACATGAATTTCAAAAAATGTATTTATCTTATAAATTTAACGAATTATTAATTTAACATATTATTCTAGAGTTGGAACCGATGAAAATTAGTATTTGAACAAAATTATCAACTAATAGAATATTAAATTATGGACGTCTAGTGTATATGAAGATTGAAGACTACTTTAGAGAGCTTACATTCCAAATATCCCATTAACACTTTTGTTCAAGTAATTGTGCTTCACAGTACAACTCAACCCCAAACCATTACAAAATAATAATATAGTATATATAATATATAAACTAACATTAGAAATAAGTTAAAACGTTAGGACTTTGATGGAAAAGCTCCGACCTCCAAACTTGTATTTTGGAGTTTCTCGTGTGAACTGTGATGGGAAAACGAAGAAATATAAAGAAAATAATTATTAACATCGACCCTTTAAATGAGGCCCACAAAATCTTCTATTTAATGTAATAAATTATGAGATGCAATTCAGGTCAGTTAATGATTAAAATGTGTACTTGACGTGCTTAGATAAGTCGCGGGAATTACTCAATTATAGATGATTAGTCAACACATTGTTATCTCCAGCTAATATTTCCAATTAATTAAAAAATAAAATAAAAGATTGGTAAACTTAAACATTTTTTTTCTCCCATCTCCATGGGATGATGCGAAAATCATCTTTCTTTCGTTATTAATTTAGTATTTAGTTTATATCCGTCTTCTTTATTTTTATTGGAGATATATTATTTCTGTTAATTCTGTAGGTGGTTTCGTCTTTCTAATAAGCAGAATCTTATTTACTTAATGCGATATGTTTTTTTTTTTTTTACACTCTTGTTTCTTGTTAGACCGAACTAACGGATCATCCGTTAGATCAAAACTTCATATTAATCAGTATTCTAAAAATCGCTAGGCGGCTGCTACGCGTCAGGTCAGTGCCTAGTGCCTAGAACGCCTAGGCGGGGCCTAGAATTTGAGAATAAATACCCTAATTTACAAAATTACATCCAACCATTTAATAGTTCAACGTACTACTTGCTACACAATAAAATATATGAAAATTCAAAACTAAAAGTAATGATCACAAGTTACAATTCACAAGTTTAAAACAATTGTTCAATTCAAAGTCCAAAACAACATAGATGCATAAGTTCATTAGTCAAATAACAATACATAGTATACATTACAAAATCAAAATAATCAAAAAAATAGGCCAAAAAATGACGTCGTTTTAGGCTAGAAAATATTTTAAAAAAAAACTGGTCTGGCGCCTAGGCGCCGACTTGGGCGCCGAGAGCGCCTAGGCGGCGCCTGGGGCGCCCAGCGATTTCTTTGGCCGATTTTCGAAAATCGTAGGCGGATTGGTGGTGCCTAGCGCCTAGGCGGGCGCCTAGAGTGATTTTTAGAATAGAGATATTAATACATTATAGTGCAAAAACCAATACATCATAGTAAAAAAATATTACAGTATAGCACGGGTCAGAAATTTATTTACAAAATTTCATATTAATACATTATAGTGCAAAAACCAATACATCATAATAAAAAAATATTACAGTATAGCACGGGTCAGAAATTTATTTACAGACAAAAATTAATACAAAAATCAATACATTATAGTATCGGGTCAAATGATCTAACGAGTCATGACCGTTAATCTGGCCTAACACAAGTGTTTGCCAATTTTTATTTTATTTTTTATTTTATTTGACGTTCATTTGAGAGATTCCGTCCACTGCTGTTGTCGTTAAAATGGTTTTTAACGTTTTCATGAAAATTTATCCATCCATATTTAGTAAATCGCTAAGATAAACTTTATCAGATATTATTTTGATCGAGTTTTCGGTGCTAGGTATTCTAATGAGAAATGGTTCTTTCTTTAAAAAAATAAATAAAAATTTTAGTTAGTTAAAAATTAAATAAAGAATTTAGTTAGTTATGGATTAGTGATTATTAAAAGAGAGAATCAAAACAAGATCAAATAATAGTGATACACTCTGTCGGCTAATGCAAACTATTTTATTTTTCAATATGTGAAATCTGGATATTTGGTCGAGATTAATAATTTTATTTTATGCTTGCAAGGGTCATGTTTAATAAATTAAGTTGAGCACTTCTAGACCATAATTGAGTATTTATTATCTAAGACCATGTGGCATTGGGCGACAGGGAGTTGTATCTGGGTGAATATACAAAAAGCGATAAATATACAAAAATCAAATAATATACATATGAAAACATAAATCATCATTTCATCACTTTTATATTCATCGTACGTGATGAATATATAAAAAATACTTGTATATGTGATGTGAAATAAGGATGATGAAATTACAAGTAAGTGATGAATACGAAACTGATGCATGACATAAATTATCGGTGATGAGTCGGTATATTATGTACTGAGTGCATGATGCATCTTATAGTTTTGTTGTTTTATAATTTTGAAAATAAGTATTAGTAGATGATGTTACTTTCAATATTAATTAATAATGAAATTAATATCAACCATAATTTAACTAAAATAAGTAGCGGAAATATAAACGAAGAACACAGGAAGTTAAATTTAGTTCACAAGTAAAATTACTTGTGAACTTGGGTGAACAAACCCGAAAACTATATTACTTTCTTTTTTCAAGATCAATACAAAAACATATAAAGTAATATATGAAAACTATAGTATCAAAACATATGATACTAAAATACTTGTCGCCGTGAGGAATGATCTTCTCCGTTGATCACGCAACTTCGAAAATCTTCTTGATTTTGGATAGTGGCTTCAAGTAATTATCTTACTTGTGTTCTTTCTTGCTGTTTGCGTCGTCTGCTTCTTCTATCCTTGCGTCTTAAAAATATCTCCAAGTCTTTGTCTTCTCTTATCTTAAATAGACAATCATAGAATCATAAACTTGGTAAACAAGTAAAACAAATCCTATACATAATTTAGGAAACTAAATAAAGTTCTAAACACAATATAGGAAACAAATAAAAGGAAATATATAAAATCCTAAATATTCTAGTTCCCTAATTTGTTTTGAGCCCAAGAAAGGCAAATAACAAAATAAGGAAATTCCCATAAATAAATCTCCCAACAATCTCCCCATTTTGCCTTTTTGGACAAAATAACCTAGACGCGCTATAAAAGTTTAAAGGACTAAAAAACTCCCCCTAAATTAAAACTCCCCTTAAACAAATACTCATTGTTTAGAACAAACAAACCACAAATCAATCAATGGCTCGAACTCCTTATCGTCATCCTCGTCCGCCCGCGTCTTCTACAACCTCTCCCCCTTTTTGTTTTGAAAGCAAAAGGACCCCAACAAACGAGTCCCGAAGTGGAAAACTACTGGAGCAGAAAATTGAACGGTGTTAGAACTGGTGTTACCATCACCAGAACCAACAAGGGAAGCATATTCTGAAAATAGCTCCTCAGCTTCAGTAGTCAAAAATTTCGTGGAGACTGGTTCCATGTCTTCAATCTCGACGTCTTGACACGCAACTTCATCTAAGTCATAAGAATTGGAGCTAGGAGATGAAACCGGAGCAACTATAAGTGATGTCAGGTTTGGTGACGAAACACCCAAACCAACATTGAATTTCTGGGTAGCTTTCGAACTTTTCTTCTTGGACTGGAACAGGGGATTTTTCTTATCAGCAAGACGCACTCTTTGTTTCTGGTGAGGAGTAGCTGGCATGGATAACCGTGGCTTTGCTGGGTGATGGAGAGTTCGACATCCTTCAAGAGAACTGGAAGCAACCACAAACATAAAATCGAGTGCCGTAGGCAGTAAAGTTTGGAGAAAGAAATGTAAAAGTCCTAACGTTGCTAATATTGAAAACTCGTGCTCAGTAGAAAAAAGGAAGGGGATGAAAAAGGTAAAGTGAATAAATAACACCACCCCCCCCACTATTCCCACTATTTCTTTTTAGACACGAGATTTTTCTATCCTTAAAAACAAGCTTACTCTTTCTCAAACAAGACACACGATTTCACTTCCCAAAGACTGGTTACACGAACTCAAGGCTTGATTAAATCACTATTTTCTTTTTGAAATTAAAAGCAAAAATCTCAATTACATATAAAACCGAGATAGAGCTAGATTTTTATAAACTATCACCATAGTTGAACAAATTCTTTGCAAATCAATTTTTCACTCGCCAAATCAACCTCTTATTACCTGTCCAACCCTCCGATTTTAACACCACTGAAACACTTGGTTAGCAAGATTCAAACAAGATTAAGAGAATTCAGGAAAGACACAAGCGTAAGCAACATAACACACTACAATTAGGAAACTTCACAAAGTATGAATGTCCTAATTGATGCTTAAAAATCATGACCTTATTCTACCTATACTCACACCAAAACTTACACACAACTTTTTTGCAAGTTTTTTAAATGCTTCGAAAGTCTCATATTTTTCTTTTAAAAACTCTACCCAAGTAAAGCGGGAAAAATCAGCTACAATCATAAGAACATACCTTTTACCACCAAGGCTCTGAACTTCAAGTGGTTCCAAAAGGTCCATATGAAGGAGTTCGAAACAATATGAGGTAGTGAGACTCTATACTGTTGGATGCGGTACCCTGACTCACTTCTCTTTCTGACATGCCTCGCAAACTGGAATGTTTTTAGTGTTGAGATTAGGTATTCCATTCACAGTATCCTTCTTGACCATTCTCTCCATCATCTTTTAAGTGACATGTCCGAGCTTTTGATGCCACACCTCGGCATCACTCAGTTGAGATAGTTTGCAGAAAACATCACCGTTGATTTGGTAGCAACTGTCAGAAGTCCTCTGACTAGTGAGAATACATGCATTGCCCTCGTCATAAACTTCACACCTTTTATGAGTGAACTTGACATTGAAACCACCATCGCACAGTTGGCTAATGCTTACCAAGTTCGCTGTTAAGCCTTCAACAAGTAACATGTTCTCGAGCTTTACGATACCAGGGACATGAAGAGTTCTTTGGCCAATGATTTGGCCATTTGCACCTCCACCATACTTCAACTTTCCTCCACGAAATTTGATAATATTTAAGAGGAGATCTTCCGAGCCGGTCATGTGCTTAGAGCATCCACTATCAAAATACTAGGCTCCAGGGATGTGAGACTTTAGAGAGGAATAGATCATGTTGCATTTGATCTTGTACTTTTTGACCCATACCTGCTTGACTCTGGTGTTGATTTTGGTGTTGGGAACACAGAAACCGTCACGGAAACCATCACGGAACTCAACAGTCGGCTTCGACCTTTTAAAATGAGTCTGCTTGCCAACAAGCTTACAGCAGTATGGTCGTATGTGACCTTGTTCACCACAGTGATGGCACACGTATTGTCTTCTTTTCCTCTTGTGGCGTTTGGCCGACTTCACCTTTTGACTTGAATCTGGCTTTTGAACATGCTTGTATCCAATCCAGTGTTTCGAAGAATCTGGGATACTCATTTCCAAATTCACATCAAGCTTTGCCTTACCCTTGTTTAGGTTTGAGAGGGTTTCTTGGATTTTTTTTTCAAATCGGTCTTCACTCGTTCTATCTCATCATCCTTTTTGGTGAGGGATGACTCAAATAAGACAATTATATTAAGTTGGTCATCCTATTCCTGAGTCAGTTTGTCCACCTCGATCTTAAGATCCCTGACTTTGATTACTTATTTTCCCCAACTAACAAATAATTGCTTATGCTCAATGCTCAACTTCTCGTACTCGTCAAGAGGTTCATCATCCTCTACATCCATAGTACTTAGAAAATAAGGATCTATATACTTAGTACGTCAAGTAACCCACTCTAGATGCCAATTGTAGTTTTGTAGGTCTATGTTTTGAAAATAAGTATTAGTAGATGATGTTGCTTGCGGTGTTAACCAACACTGAAACTAATATCAACCAGAGTTTAACTAAAATAAGCAGCGAAAATATAAACGAGGAACATAGTAAGTTAAATTCAGTTCACAAGTAAAATTACTTGTGAACTTGGGTGTACAAACCGAAAACTATATTACTTTCTTTGTTCAAGATCAATACAAATAGATATAAAGTAATATATGAAAACTATAATATCAAAACATATGATACTAAAATACTTGTCGTCGTGAGGAATGATCTTCTCCCTTGGTCATGCAACTTCGAAGATCTTCTTAATCTCAGACAGTGGCTTTAAGTAATTATCTTGCTTGTGTTCTCCCTTGCTGTTTGCGTCGTCTGCTTCTTCTATCCTTGCGTCTTAAAAAATATCTCCAAGTCTTTGTCTTCTCTTGTGTTAAATAGACAATCATAGAATCCTAAACTTGGTAAATAAGTAAAAAAAATCCTAAACATAATCTAGGAAACTTAATAAAGTCCTAAACACAATCTAGGAAACAAATAAAAGAAAATAAATAAAGTCTTAAATCTAGTTCCCTAATTTATTTTGAGCCCAAGAAAGGCAAATAACAAAATATGGAAATTCCCATAAATAAATTTCCCAACACATCATCTCACCCCTCCCCCCCTCATCACTTGTATATCCATCGTACGCGATGAATATGTAAGAGATATATGATGAATATAAATTTATTATTGTATATTCTCCACTCGTCTCATGTTTATATATTCATGCCTGCTTCTTGTATATACATATGAGTGTTTATATACCTAATCCCGCAGGCAATATATAATATGCACCCGAGTTTATGATATAAATTTCTGGTGATATAACTAATTTGAATAAAAAAATGAATCAAACAATATTTTCTCAAAAAGAAGCAATATATATAAAGAAGAAAAATGTGTTATGTTGATCACAAAATGCCAACCAATCGATTAAAGTGGGTTCTTATGAAACCTCTCAAGGTAACAGTCGAACCCTTGTTGGGTAAATCCCTGAGATGAAAAAGAGTAGGAAAACAAAGTAAACTAAGGTCATAAGCTGATCATATAAATCATGAGCAGAAAGAAAGTCACAAAATGGCCATGTAAGATAAATCGCTTGCTATGTTGTGAATACGTCACGTTTAATGATTCACTTGTCGACTCCTTATAATGGTAGAACTAACTACAAGACGTTTAATGAGACCATAAACTCTATCTAAGCAATAAAATGGAGGATTAGACGCCGCTTCCCAAGGTGTTTCCACGACCCGTTCAAAGACCATGGTTGAAGTATCCCATGCTGAGATGCTGGATGAATCCGTCCTTGAAAAACCATGACACATTCAAAAATTACCCGTTGAGATGCACTTGTTAGGGATGCCCGAAGAACTACCATCCATGTTCACTTCGAGTCAACTAACATTAGGCTAAACCCAATGCGCGAAGGTCAGATAGGAAATCGAGGACACCCACCCCTTAACTCCAAGTTCCCGAAGACAAAGATCAAAAAATGAATTCTCTATATGTCCTAAGTCTAAACCCAAGGTTTCAATAATAAGAGAACGCAATGAAATAAGAGTGGCCCCTGAATTAGGGGTTTTCCCTTTAAAAATTGCATCATTGCAATAGTCTAAATCACCCAAATTGATGAAATAAAGGAAACCCACCAAAGAAATAGCACCTGCACACTAAAATTAAAAGACATCGCAAAAACACAAAGCTGGTTAAGACCTCTCATGAGCGGGAGCTAAAATCCAAAAGTATCCTCCAACCAATCCCAAATAAAATTATCAAACCAAAACTCAGTTCAGAAAAATAATAACAAAAACAAGGTCAATGAAACTGTTGGGGATTTGGATATTTGGAAGGTTATTTTTGGTAACTTTGGTCCATTATTCAAAATAAGGAAAGTTCATTGTTTTCGAAAATGAGCTTCATATTCTTAATCTACATTGCGAGTAGATGAACGTGGTATATTTACTTTCACAAATCCATGTTGGGATGAGTGAGTAATCAATGTCCAAAGTTGGACATTTAAGAAGTAAATATAGAAGTTGAAGAGGGAGTGGGATTTCCATTTGGTATATGGAAAGTCCCACATAGGAAGGAGACCCATTTGTGAATGGCTTTATTAAATGAAGTGAAATGGGTATTGGTTACAAGTTGAGTGGGGTGGAGAACCCCCTACACGTGCGCCACCACCCGCTCGCCCGTCTGGCTCGGCTCGGCTCGGCTCGGCACGGCACGGCTCAGCTCGGCTCGGCTCGGGATCGGGCCCGTGGCTCGCGACCATTTTCGCGCACGTGGTTTGTGGTTCAAAGAATAGGAATCTGACTTGTATAGAAATCCTAATTCCTGGTGTTTTATCCTTCCTTAATTATAGGTCCTCTTACAACTATAAATACCCCCTCCTGCAGTGTATTTCAGCATCCAAAAATCATAAGCATCTCACGATTTTCATAATTGCCTCACGCATCATATAGTCTTGCAATTAGGATTTTGCTCAGTTGTCTGCCCAGTTCTCGTTCGCCAGGTTGCCTGGGTCGACTGCTCCGCCCAGCTCCGTTCGTCATTGTATTTTGGGAGATTCATTGCCATTCAACCGCGAGCACGTAGTCCGGGGCAATAAGAATCTTAAGGAAAGAGTTCGCGCGCCTCGACATCTTTCGTTTGTTTTTATTTATTTATTTTGTTCTTGATGTTTGCTGTTTTCTATTAATTTGAATTATCCCCCGCCGTTATCCCAAGTTTACTGCTGTATTCCCAATAGCTTAAGATTCTTATTTGTAATTTGAATTAATGGATACCACGTCTGCAACGAACAATTCGACGCTGCCTGCTTCGACCTCTTCGACTACGCCTACCATGATGAATTCAACTGCGCCTGCAATTACGAACTCCACGATGCCCTCCTTCAGCACTGGACCATCCGGTCCGTTCACCAGCGGTCCCTCGCAGTCCGCACCTTTTACCTTTGGTACCATCTCTGCCTCGATCTCCTTCGGTTCTGCGATTCCCGCCACCGTTGTTGCACATGCCGAACGCCCTGAAAAGTTCAATGGTCATAACTTTAAAACTTGGCAACAAAAGATGGGTTTTTACTTAACTACATTGGATTTGTCTCGATTTTTGATCGAGGATGCACCTGTTGTGAGTGCTGACGATACGAGTTTCAATCGTAGAGTCGCCCTTGATGCATGGACACAAGGGGACTATCTATGCAGGCATTATATCCTGAATGGATTGGATAATGCGCTGTATGTGGTTTATAGTTCGGTCAAGAGTACCGCGAAAGAACTATGGACGTCCTTGGAAAATAAGTACAAGGTGGATGACGTCGGCACTAAGAAGTTTATTATCGGACGGTTCTTGGAGTTTGTCATGGTTGATTCGAAAACTGTGATGAGTCAACTTCAAGAGTTGCAAATGATTTTGCAAASCATACATGATGAAGGTATGCACGTGTGTGAAAACTTCCAAGTGATGGCTATTKTTGAGAAGCTACCACCGAGTTGGAGATATTTCAAGTACTATCTCAAGCAAAAGTCAAAGCAAATGACTTTGGAGAAGCTAATTGTTAAGCTGCGTGTCGAGGAAGGTAATAGACAATCCACGACGAAGTATAACAAGACCTCGATGATGGAGGCAAAAGCTCACTTGGCGGAAGCTGATCCTGGGAAAAAGCACAAGCACCAAGGCCAAGGCAAAGGCAAAGTGAATCAGAAGAAGGCCAAGAAGTTCGAAGGCAACTGCTACAACTGTGGCAAGCCTGGACACACGAAGAAAGATTGCCTAAAACCACGCAAAGACAATCGGAATGCAGCAAACGTCCTTACTGAAGAGATGTCCGAGCTAGATCTTTGCGCGGTTGTCATGGAGGCTAACTTGGTTGATAATCCAAGAGAGTGGTTCATATATACTGGAGCTACTTGTCACGTTTGCTCTGATCGAGAGGTATTTTCTGACTATACCCCTGTTTCTGAGAGGAGCCTCCACATGGGTAACTCATCGACTGCTGAAGTTACTGGAGTTGGTAAGGTGCTGCTGAAGATGACGTCTGGTCTAGAATTGACTTTGAAGGATGTGCTGCATGTTCCTGATAATAGGAAGAATCTTGTTTCTGGGTCCCTGCTTGTCCAACATGGGTTTAGACTAGTTTTTGAGTCCGGTCAAGTTGTTCTCACTAAGAGTGGGAAGTTTCTAGCTAAAGGTCACCTTGAGAAGGGACTTTTTAAGTTGAATGTAATTGCTAAACACCCAGTTATTAATAATAAAGTCATTGCTTCTTCGTATATTGTTGAGTCATGTGATTTATGGCATGTTAGACTTGGACACGTCAATATTAATTCAATTAAGAAATTGGTAAAGGCAAATTTACTAAACAAAGTAAAGTTTGACTCAAAACACAAGTGTGAAATTTGTGTTGAAGAAAAAATGGTAAAAGCTTCTTTTAACTCGGTTGAAAGAAGTTCAGCTCCTCTAGAGTTAATTCACACTGATATTTGTGATATGAAATTTGTGCAAAGTAGAGGTGGTAAAAAGTATTTCATTACTTTTATTGATGATTGCACAAGTTTTTGCCATGTTTACTTATTAAGTGGCAAGGATGAAGCAATTGATGCGTTTAAAATCTTCAAGAATGAAGTTGAAAATCAATTGAACTCTCGAATTAAGGCAATTCGGAGTGATCGAGGTGGAGAGTATGTTTCTCCATTCCAAGAGTTGTGTGCTGAATACGGTATTATTCATCAAACGACTGCTCCCTATACACC
>BMAC01000964.1:0-62123 GCA_014905375.1 Phtheirospermum japonicum | reverse complement strand
CAGCAGTATGGTCGTATTGTGACCTGGTTCACCACAGTGATGGCACACGTATTGTCTTCTTCTTTCTCTTTGTGGCGTTTGGTCGACTTCACCTTTTTGACTTGAATTTTGGCTTTTGAACATACTTGTATCCAATCCCGTGTTTTTGAACAATTCGGGATACACGATTCCAGAATCTCATCCACCTTGGCCTTGCCTTTTGTTGAGGTTTTGTGAGGGTTTCTTGGGCTCATTCAACTCGGTTTTCACCTTTTTCTAACTCAACATCCTTCTTGGTGAGCGACGTTTCCAAGCGAACAATTATGTCAAGCTGATCATCCTTTTCTTTGGTTAGTTTTTCTACTTCCTTTTGCAAGATCTTTGGCCTTGAGTACCTGTTTACTCCAACTGACAAACATTTTCTGGTGGATCAATACTCAGCTGCTCGTATTCCTCTTGATAGTTCAGTGATCTCGGCATTCAGGCACATGATGTTGTCCTGCAAGCAAACCAACATGGACATCGTCGTCCCATACAACATGGGTAAATAAGGATGGATCAGGTTCAGTTGACTCGCAATAATTAACATCCTCTGTAGCAACCATGCTCTTCTTCCTCGAAGTATCCATAGCACCTAAATAAGGATCAGTACTTAAAAGATTAAGTAACCCGCTCTAGATGCCAATTGTAGAATTAGAAGGTCTATGGATATAAGAATAATTCTCAGATTTCACGATGTTGTTAATCAATGTTATCAACATCAGATTATCAACATCGATTAGAACAGAATATAAAAGTGCAGCGGAAAATAAAAATAGAGAACACGATTAAACAAAATCAGTTCACAAGTAAATACTTGTGGAACTTGGGTGTACAAACCCGTAAACTATATTACTTTCGATTCAAGTTCAATACACAATTATAAAGTAATATATGAAAACTAAATATCAAGAAACTTGATACTAAATACTTGTTGCCGGAATGGCAAGATCTTCTTCGTCGGTTACGCAACTTCAAAGATCTTGTTTATCACGATCGTTGGCTCCAAGTAGTATGTCGTGTTCTTCCTTCCTTGTGCGTCTTCTTGCGTCGTGCGTCTTGCGTTCTTCTCCTCAAGAAATCTGTGCGTCAATCTTTTATAAAAACGTGAATCAAGTGTAGGATTACTTGTGTCTTAAATAGACAACTAAGAATCCTAAACTTGGTAAAATCCTAAAAACAAATCCTAAACACAATCTAGGAATAATTAAAGTCTTGTGCATAAACTAGGAAACATAAAATTGTCCTAAATCTAGTTCCCTAATTTATTTTGTGCCCAAGAAAGGCAAATACCAAAATAAGGAATTATTCCCAAGAATTAATTCCTCAACAGTACTGAATACAGTATTATTCATCAAACGACTGCTCCCTATACACCTCAATCAAATGGCGTTGCCGAACGCAAAAATCGAACTTTGAAGGAGATGATGAATGTCCTCCTTATTAGTTCAGGGCTACCCCCTAAYATGTGGGGGGAGGCGATCCTCTCTTCCAATTACATATTGAATCGGTTACCCCACACGGGAAGAGATAAGACTCCATATGAACTATGGAAAGGTAAGGCACCGGCCTACTGTCATCTTAAAGTGTGGGGGTGCTTGGCTAAGGTGAGAGTGCCCGGACCTAAGTAAGTGAAGATAGGACCAAAGACGGTTGATTGCATCTTCATCGAATATGCAAAGAATAGCTTTGCATATAGATTTCTAGTGCATAGGTCTGAGGTACCTGATGTAGTTGAGTGGACTATTGTAGAGTCTAGAAATGTGGTGTTCTTTGAACACATATATCCTTGCAAGGATAGGAATGAGGTTCCTTCTAAGAGTACTCGTGAAGATGAACCGCCTGAAGTTCGGAGTGCATCACAAGATAGTGATGGTGGTGAACCTAGGCGAAGCAAGAGGACTAAGGTTGCAAAAACGTTTGGTCCAGAGTTCATGATCTATATGTTAGATAACGAACCTCGCTCCATTCAAGAAGCATTGTCAAGTCCGGACGCTCCTATGTGGAAGGAAGCTATAAATTCGGAGATTGATTCCATCATGCAGAATTATATGTGGGAATTGGCGGATCTTCCTAATGGAACTAAACCCCTTGGTTGCAAGTGGGTTCTTAGGAAGAAGTACAAGGCCGATGGCTCCATTGATAAGTATAAAGCAAGGCTCGTAGCCAAAGGCTTTAAACAAAAAGAAGGATATGACTTCTTCGATACCTACTCACAAGTAACGAGAATCACTTCGATAAGAGTGATTTGGCGATTGCTGCACTACACAATCTTGAGGTTCACCAAATGGATGTGAAAACAGCATATATGAATGGTGAGCTAGATGAAGAGATTTATATGGAACAACCTGAAGGGTTTGTAGTTCCGGGTCAAGAGAAAAAGGTGTGTAGACTTGTTAAATCGTTGTATGGTTTAAAACAAGCACCAAAGCAGTGGCATATCAAGTTTGATACTGTGATGATGACCAATGGCTTTCGCATAAATGAATGTGACAAGTGTGTTTATGTGAAAAACACTCTTAATTCCTTTGTTATTGTTTGTCTATATGTTGATGACATGTTGATTCTGAGTGATTTTAGTGATGTGATCACGAACACCAAGAACATGTTGAAAGACAACCTTGACATGAAGGATATGGGTTAGCGGATGTGATTCTTGGGGTCAAGATCATAAGAAACTCTAATGGCATAATTTTGTCTCAATCTCACTATGTAGAGAACGTTCTTAAGAAGTTTAATGTGTTGGATAGTGAAACTGCAAGAACCCCTTTTGACGATAACCTTCGTTTAGTGAAAAACAAAGGTGATCCAGTGACACAGTTGGATTATGCTAGGATCATTGGGAGTCTAATGTACTTGAATAATCGTACAAGACCCGATCTAGCTTATTCGGTGAACAAACTCAGTAGGTTCACGAGCAATCCAAGCAGCACTCACTGGGCTGGGTTGATTAGAGTATTGCGATACTTAAGATATACCCAGAATTATGGGCTGCATTATGCTAGATATCCAGGTGTTTTGGAAGGGTATTACGATGCCAACTAGATATCAAATTCCAAGGATTCACACTCCACAAGTGGGTATGTATTTACCATTGGGGGAGGAGCTGTGTCTTGGAGGTCTACAAAACAGACTTGCATAGCCCGGTCCACCATGGAATCAGAATTCATATCCATGGATAAGGCTGGTGAAGAAGCTGAGTGGCTTCGAAATTTTCTCGAAGATATTCCATGTTGGAGTAAGCCAGTATCACCGATTATGATACACTGCGATAATCAAGCTGCTATCGCAAGGGCTTATAGTGAGATGTATAATGGTAAGTCGCGACACATTCGTCGGCGACATAACACCGTTAGAGAATTGATCTCAAGAGGTATAATGTCGATTGACTATGTGAAGTCAAAGGAGAATTTAGCGGATCCATTTACGAAAAGTATAAATCGAGATCAATTCTATGTAATGCTAGAGGGAATGGGCTTAAAGTCCACACAAAAGAATGGTCCTTAGTGGAAACCCAACCATGATGACTGGAGATCCCAAGAACTTGGTTCAATGTGGCCAACTAAACTTTGGACTTTTCTATTTACAAACACTTGGTAACTAGCCATGAGCTAAACCTATTTCCTTAGAGAGCATAACCAAGTGATATCCTGATGACCGTGGCATAGGGTAAGTCTTTTGACTTTTAATGACGATCTATACCTAAAAAGGTGAAGTATAGCAGGATACTTCTGATAGACAAGGTCACCTATTCAAGTGTAGAGGAGTGGCCGCCTCGCCCGAAGCACTTGCGAAACCAAGTGTGTCCAAGGCCAAAATAGACACAACATAGAACTTGCATAACTGGCGTAAGCGTTACTATGTGAGTATCATTGTCTCGGTAGGCTCGGACTCGGAATAGTTCAATGACTCAGTCAACTAGGTCGTGGGTTTATCCGATGGTATTTCACTA
This sequence comes from Phtheirospermum japonicum, assembly GCA_014905375.1. Taxonomy (NCBI): domain Eukaryota; kingdom Viridiplantae; phylum Streptophyta; class Magnoliopsida; order Lamiales; family Orobanchaceae; genus Phtheirospermum; species Phtheirospermum japonicum. The sequence goes on along the minus strand of BMAC01000964.1, from coordinate 58,153 downwards.
TGGAAAGGTTCAAAGTCAAAAGCTACCTGGCCAGATGTGGTAACGTTTCATGTGAAAACTGAGCAATTGAGTCACATGCATCATAACATTGATCTACACTCATGTGGGGGATTGTTGGGGATTTCGATATTTGGAAGGTTATTTTTGGTAACTTTGGTCCATTATTCCTAATAAGGAAAGTTCATTGTTTTCGAAAATGAGCTTCATATTCTTAATCTACGTTGCGAGTAGATGAACGTGGTATATTTACTTTCACAAATCCATGTTGGGATGAGTGAGTAATCAATATCCAAAGTTGGACATTTAAGAAGTAAATATGGAAGTTGAAGAGGGAGTGGGATTTCCATTTGGTATATGGAAAGTCCCACATATGAAGGAGACCCATTTGTGAATGGCTTTATCAAATGAAGTGAAATGGGTATTGGTTACAAGTTGAGTGGGGTGGGGAACCCCCCACACGCGCGCCACCACCCGCCCGCCCGTCCGGCTCGGCTCGGCTCGGGCCTGTGGCCCGCGGCCCGTGGCTCGTGGCTCGCGGTCCGCGACCATTCTCGTGCTTTTTCGCGCACGTGTGGTTCGTGGTTCGTATAGTCTAGCTGGGCCTGGGCTTACGTTTTGGACCAGTTCCAGAATGTTCCAGTCTTTCTTGGAGAGAAAGAATAGGAATCTGACTTGTATAAGAATCCTAACTCCTGGTGTTTATCCTTCCTTAATTATAGGTCCTCTTACAACTATAAATGCCCCCCTCCTGCAGTGTATTTCAGCATCCGAAAATCATAAGCATCTCACGATTTTCATAATTGCCTCACGCATCATATAGTCTTGCAATTAGGGTTTTGCTCAGTTGTCTGCCCAGTTCTCGTTCGCCAGGTTGCCTGGGTCGACTGCTCCGCCCAGCTCCGTTCGTCGTTGTATCTTGGGAGATTCATTGCCATTCAACCGCGAGCACGTAGTCCGGGGCAATAAGAATCTTAAGGAAAGAGTTTGCTCGCCTCGACATCTTTCGTTTGTTTTTATTTATTTATTTTGTTCTTGCTGTTTGCTGTTTTCTATTAATTTGAATTATCCCCCGCTGTTATCCCAAGTTTACTGCTGTATTCCCAATAGAAACATGTGTTCCGAACTACATCGAAGACGCCCGACTTATTGAAAAGAACTTTCCAAGATGTAAGTGATCAACAAGAAGGAATATATGAGGCCACATCCAAGAACCCCAAGCCACTTTTAAAAAGTGTGGCCGAAGGTGTTCATACAAAATTTAGAAGAAACTTCCCCTTATCCAAAATGGTCAAAACACACTTATTCGTGGTTATCATTTCGTACAGACATTGTAATTTCAATGCCAATGTTTTGAATGTAATGAAGAAACCCTCTAAAGTTCCAAATCTCCTTACAAAATAATTCAAGATAACAAGAGAAAAGAAACTTTATAAAAAGACCGGAATGCTTTTACAAGCAGTAGAATTTCAGTTAGCCCAATAAAAGCTGTCAATATGGTTTTTAATGTCGAACCCAAATGAAGAAGAGATCACTAGATGAGGTTCTTCATCATCCATAAAGTAATATTGTTGGAGGAATCGAAACACCATCGAATTATAATTTAATACACGCAAGGCAAACAAATATGAATGTTGATTTAATTTAAACCATATATCGATTCAAAATTAACTAGTACAGTAATATAGTTAAGATAATGTACCTCTTTCCAAATTAATCTGAATGTTGATTTGGATTACGTTATTAAAAATGAAGAACATAAAATAAATAAAGATATCTGTTGAGAAGTTTATTTTCTGCAATAATTCATATTGTTATTTGCCTTTCTTGGGCACAAACTAAGTTAGGAAACTAGATTTATAAGTTTATTTGTTTCCTAGTTTATTTATAAGACTTTATTTAGTTTCTTAAATTGTATTTAGGATTTATTTTACTTGTTTACAAGTTTAGGATTCTAGGATTGTTTATTTAAGACAAGAGAATCCTAAAGCTTGCAATAACTTTCGGACGCACGGATTTTTGGAGAACGACGCAACGCAAGACGCATAGCAAGGAAAGGAAGTGAAGACTACTTGGAGCCATTGTTCTAGATCGACAAGTTCTTCAAAGTTGCGTGACCAACAGAGAAGATCTTTTCATCACGGCGACAAGTATTTAGTATCAAGTGTTTGATACTTTAGTTTTCATATATTACTTATTATCTTTTGTATTAATCGTGAACAAGAAAGTAATATAGTTTTCGGGTTTGTACACCCAAGTTCACAAATACTTTTACTTGTGAACTGAATTTAATTTGATGTGTCCTTAAGTTTTATTTCCGCTGCTTATTTTTTTATTTTAACTCTGGTTGATGTTTTTAGTCAGTGTTGGTTAACATTAATAACAACATCATAAAACTGAGACTTATTTTCAAAACCTTAGACCTTCAAATTTTACAATTGGCATCTAGAGAAGGTTACTTAACCTTTTAAGTACTGATCCTTATTTTTAGGTGCTATGGATGCTCAAGGCAACCCAAGGCCTCCGATCCTCAATGGGGATAACTATTCCCTCTGGAAATAAAGGATGCGGTAGCACTTAAAGAGCATTGACGAACGTGCATGGAGAATAATTATAATTGGATGGGAAAAGCCACGTGTCACTGATGGTGAGGGTGATACCATCGACAAGAAAGAGGAAGATTGGACTGCTGACGAAGTAGCTAATGCAAACTGGAATTCCAAATGTAAACACCTTGTGTGGATATGTAGATGCTAGTTACTACAGAGTCATCAAGAATTGTCACTCAGAAAAGTATGCATGGGACGCACTCCAGAGGGTGTGTGAAGGGACCCAGAGCGTAAAGAGACCGAGGCTTAGGATGCTGATGTCCACTTTTGAATTTATGAGAATGGACGAAAAGGAATCTATCATGGACTACTCCGTGAGACTCTCTAATGTTGAAAATGAGTGTAGAGAGTTTGGTGAATCAATAACGAACTCCCGTCTTATAGGAAAACTACTGAGATCCATCACAAAGTGGTTGCCATAGAAGAATCCAAAGATGTTGATGACATTGAGTTCGACACCTTAGTTGGAAACCTCAAGAAATATGAGATGGAACACCTTAGTTCCAACTCAAAAGAGAAGAATGTTGCCCTTTCCTCCGATGCTAACCAAGACAGCATTCTGAAGAAGATGGAATCCACTATGCTTGAGGAAGACGAATTGTCCTTTGTGACCCAACGTTTCAATAACTTTCTAAAGAAGAAGAACAACATTGGAGGTTCAAGCTCAAAGACTAGGACACAGGAGTCTACACCAAAATTCACTGGATGCACTCTTCTAGATCTCAATCTGCATCGTCAATTCCCAATGTATCCAGCTCCCGGAAGCCACTCAGTGAGGTACAATGCCATGAATGTAAGGGCTGGGGACACTACAAGAATGAGTGTGCTAACACTCTTAGGAAAAAGAGCATGGTTTCCACAGATTTCACTAAGGATGTCAATGATTCCGACTCACCTAAACCTATTCCATCCTTGTTTACTAATGTTGTGTGGGACGATGACGTCCATGTTGGTAACATCGCAACCAACATCGTATGCCTTAATGCAGAGACTGTTGATTATCATGAAGAGTACGAGCAGTTAAGTGTTGAGCACAAACAACTATTTGTCAGTTGGGGAAAACAGGTACTCAAGGTCAAGGATCTCATGAAAGAGGTTGACAGACTAACCAAGGAAAAGAGTGATCAACTTGACATAATTGTCCATTTGGAATCATCACTCAATAAGAAATATGCTGAACTAAAAAAGGTGAAAATCGAGCTGAAGAGGGTTCAAGGAACCATCACAAATTTGAATATGGGGAAGGCAAAGCTTGACGAAATCTTGGAGATCAGCTTCCCAAAAACCTCAAAGCATGGAATTGGTTTTAAACTGATTCAGCCAACACAAGTATCTAGCCAAGAACAAAAATCATCCAAATGCCATAAGAAGAGAAGGAGACAGTTCGTGTGCCATCATTGTGGTGAACCAGGTCACATTCGGCCTTTTTGCTGGAAGATTATTGGCGAAAGAAGACATTTTCAGAGAACAAAGATGGCTACAGAATTCCATGTTGGTTCCCATGTTACCAACATCAAAACGAACACCAGGTTCAAAAAAGTGTGGGTCATGAAAAATAACATCAAGTGCAATATGATCCATACCTCCCTGAAATCCCACGTCCCTGGAGCCTGGTATTTCGATAGTGGATGCTCGAAGCATATGACTGGGTAAGAGTAACTACTTTCCAACATTTTCAGATTTCAAGGTGGAAAGGTAAAGTATGGTGGAGGCGCAAATGGCCAAATAGTTGGTCAAGGAACTCTCCACGTTCCCGGCGTTGTAACCCTAGAGAATGTGTTGCTGGTAGAAGGACTTACTGCAAATTTGATAAGCATAAGTCAACTGTGCGATGAAGGTTTCAGTGTCAAATTCAACCATGAAAAGTGTGAAGTCTATGAGGAGAATGGACCATGTATTCTCACTGGTCAACGGACTTCAGATAAATGCTACCAAATCCAAAGCGATGCCTTTTGCAAATTGCCTCAATTAAGTGATGCTGAGGTATGACATCAAAAGCTTGGGCATGTCAATTACAAGATGATGGACAGGTTGGCCAAAGAAGAAGCTGTGAATGGGCTACCTAAGCTCAACACCAAAATCATTCCTGTGTGCGAGGCATGCCAGAAAGGAAAGCAGGTCAGGGTGCCACATCCAGTACAACAAAGTCTCACTACATTATCTTTCTTTGAGCTCCATCATATGAACCTTATGGGACCACTTGAAGTCGAGAGACTTGGTGGGAAGAGGTACGTTTTTGTCATTGCAGATGATTTTTCTCGATATACTTGGGTAGAGTTTTTAAAAGAAAAATATGAAACTTTTGAAGCATTCAAAAAACTTGCAAAGAGGCTATGTGTGAGATTTGATGTAAACATTGGTAGGATTAGAACTGATCACGGAAAAGAGTTTGAAAATGCATCTTTTTAAAAATACTGCACATCAAAGGTATTAGTCATGAGTTTTCTTCACCGATTACCCCTCAACAAAATGGCATAGTTGAACAAAAAAATAGGTCTCTAGCTGAGATGACTAGAACTATGCTCATTCCTAATGGCATTGCAAAACATTTTTTGACTGAATCTATGAATACTGCATGCCATATAATAAATAGGGTTTATTTTAGACCAGGTTCATGTGCCACACCCTATGAATTGTTGTTGGGTAAAAAACCGAACTTGAGCTATTTTCATGTGTTTGGATGTATTTGCTATGTACTCAACGATAGAAATCATCTAGCTAAACTGGACTCAAAAAGTGACAAGTGCATCTTTATGGGTTACTCCAAAAATAGTCATGCATATAGGTTGTTTAATCTTAGAACACGTAGCATGTTTGACTCAGTCAATGTCAAGTTCGATGATCTAACAAGTGGAGTTAAACCTCCCAAGGATAATGATCTGATTTATGATCAAAATCCTCAAGATAATGTCACTCTTCCTGTAGATGATAGTGCAGGTACTGTAAACAGAGATGCAGGTGCTGAAATCAGGGATTTGAGTGATGTTGGTACCAATGATGGTTTTGGGAACTCAACATCAGAACCAACATCAACTCAAGTCGCCGCAGAATCAGATTCTGAATCAGAAGAAGAAGACCCAGCTAATCCTATTGATCTTCATGTGAGGGACATCCCATCTAGAATTCAGAGAAACCACCCCGTGGGCCAAATCATCGGAGACATAGATGAAAGGAGTACAAGAAGGAGACAAATAAATTTTAAAGAAATGGTCAGGTACGTATGTTTTTCTACTAATTGTTCTAAGATTCGCGAGTCTATGTACCTTTCTAAAATAGAGCCCAAGCGCGTGGAGGATGCGCTCAAAGATGAATTCTGGATAAAAGCAATGCAAGAGGAGTTTGACCAATTTGCCAAAAACAATGGTTGGGATTTAGTCCCTATTCCAAAGAACTCTCACGTAATTGGGACAAATTGGATCTTTAAAAACTAAAGTGATGAGGCAGGCAACATTGTAAGGAACAAAGCTCGACTTGTTGCACAAGGGTACACATAAATTGAAGGAATCGACTTTGATGAGACATTTGCCCCTATTGCCCGCATTGAGTCGGTAAGACTTTTACTTGCTGTTACTTGTTATATGAAGATATCATTGCATCAAATGGACATAAAGAGTGCATTTTTAAATGGTGTCCTAAGTGAAGAGGTCTATTTTGAGCAACCGAAAGGATTTGTAGATCCCCAAAAACCTAACTTTGTTTTAAAACTGAATAAAGCTTTATATGGTTTAAAACAAGCTCTTCGAGCTTGGTATGAAAGGTTGACTCAACATTTGCTCTATTTGAACTTTAGACGAGGAGAAGTTGACAAAACTTTGTTTCTCCTTAAATCCAATAAGCACATCTTAATCGTCCGGATTTATGTAGATGATATTATTTTTGGATCCACTAACGAGCAGATAGTCAAGGAGTTTATCACTCGAACGTCCGACACATTTGAGATGAGCATGGAAGGTAATCTCTCGTACATTCTCGGTCTTCAAATCAAGCATCTTGATGATGGTATTTTCATTTCTTAAACCAAATATGCTAAGAAATTAGTTAAAAAGTTTGGGTTGGAAAGTGAAATGCATAAGAAGACCCCACTTGGAAAAACCGTGAAATTATCGAGAGATGATGTTGGTAAGGGTGTTGATAACACCATGTATAGAAGTATGATACGAAGTTTATTATATTTGATGGCAAGTAGACTTGATATTATGTATAGTGTGTGCTTGTGTGCTAGATATCAGTCTAATCCAAATGAGTCACACTTAAAAGAAGTTAAAAGAATTATTAGGTACATTGCTGGTACAATAGAACTAGGTGTGTGGTATACAAAAGATACTGGTACTGAACTTGTAGGGTACACTAATTCGGACTGGGCTAGGGATGTGGTAGATAGAAAGAGTACTACAGGGGGCTGTTTTTTCTTGGGTGACAATCTAATATCTTGGTATAGCAAAAAATAGAATTGTATTTCTCTTTCTACAGCTGAAGCCGAGTACATTGCAGCTGGAAGTGCGTGTACACAATTGTTGTGGATGAACCAGATGATAGAAGACTACGGTCTGCACAATAGTATTTTGACTGTGCTTTGTCACAATTCCAGCGCCATTGACATCTCGAAAAATCCAGTCCAGCATTCTCGAATCAAACACATTGACATAATGTACCACTTTATTCGAGACTTAGTTGAGAGGAAGATTGTTAGCCTTGAGCATATAGGGACAGACAATCAGCTTAGTGACATATCCACAAAGGCATTAGATTATGAGACCTACTCTCGTTTGAGAAGAGATCTCGGTATGTGCATTGTCTGAACCAATGTTGGTTTGTGATGTTGTGACACACCATATCAACATCAGTCACAATATCTGTATAATTTTGCATGTATTTTTTTCTTTCTTTTCATACATAATCCAAATGCATTAAGTTTGATTGAAAGTACAATAAGATCCTGTGTTGCAATAAAAGTGATGGCAAAAAGACCAACCTCTTCAATTAGGTGATTGTGGAGCTTGCCCGCAGAAACTGGCTTTCTCCCAGGTCCAAAAACAAGAGATGTTAATAGCAATTGCTGAAGATAAGATATTCATCCCTCAAAGGATGAAGAAAATCTGGATACAAATTGATACAATCTTTAAATTCCTCCTTCTTGAGAGATCTTGACGTAGTCATTAACTTGGGTTAAGGGGTAAGTTTCCATTGACTTCGCCTGAGGCAATGTTTGTTAATAATGTAATCAGTAATAAAAAGCAACACAGATCGAAGTCACTAAAATCATAATGTGAATAATTTTAACCTTTTTATGTCATGAATTTTAGGCATCCAATAGGACATTCATACTTTGTGAAGATGCATACTTGCTGTACGAACTGTTGCTTGTGTTGTTGTCTATCTTGAATTCTCTTGATTGTGTTTTGAATCGAGCTAACTGAGTGTTTCAGTGGAGTTGTACTCAGACGTCTGGACAAGTAATAACGAGTTTAATTTGGAGCAAGAATAATTTATATTGCACAAGATAGATACTACTGGGATGATGCTTGAATTAATCCAGCTCTCTACTTCGGCCGATTTTATTTTAAGAGTAGTGCAATTCATTTTTTAAAAAATAAATAAGAAGAGATAATGGTTGTAGTGGGTTTGATCACGCATCCTACATTAAGGGGGAGTGGTGTTGGTTTAGGAAGGAAATAAAATCTTGTTTTAGCCACAAAATCCGCCAGAATGTAAAATTAGGGCTTTTTCCTTTTATTCTCTTTTCTTCTCTCTCTTTGGCAACGGTCATTTTTTGAAAGCATAAATAGTAGATATTTTTTTACCGTTTGGTCACTTCCCAATTAGCCTTCTGCATTAAACTCTCCAGCTCTCTTACTTCTCTCCACTTATCTCGATTTCTTGTTGCTCTTGTGTTTTTGAGAAATTTGCAGTATGTCGAACTCGCCCCCGTCCTCAACTGTTCCTGAGTTGCCAAAAGAGTTCCGTCACTCCGGCGAACAGGTTCCTGCGCCCTATCCAAGAGTTGGTGGGCTGTACATACGCAAAGAAATTGGTGGTGGTTCCTCTCCCAACTCACCACCGATATCAACATGGCCACCACCCTCACCGGCGCACGACTCTCACGCTGCTGTGTCAGTTCCGCCACCGATTGACGCCGTCCTTGAAGCGCAAGTGTTCCCAGGACATCCAGGGAATGAGATAGATGTTGATAATCCCCCGAATTTGGCGTTTGTTGCTTAGACGTTTGGAAGAGTGGGGAACCCTACCTTGAAAAGGTCCCAGTAGTTGCGTAACATACCTCCCGGCATTGTGCCGCCCGCATTACCAAAGAGCAAAGCAGGGCCGCGCCGCAATGTTCCAATTGAGCACATGAACCTCGCAGAGGATGTCACGGTGATGTCCAATCCTGACGACGATGATTATGTTCCTACTGCTCTGGTAGAAGGGTCGGTGCCTCCGTTTTTTTCTGCTCCCAGTCTGCCGGAGAAGAAGACTCCTCGCCGGAAGCAGATTGTGAAATTGACCAACAAGAAATCTCCCCCGGCATCCATAAAGGTTTCTCCAGGTTCCACCGAAATTGAGTATTCATCCCCTCCTTATACGTTTTAGATTTTATCACTGGGGAGGTCACTACCTTCTCCAGACCGACTACTGTTTTCCCTCCTCCGTCTCTATTTAGTAAAGATCAACCCGAGTTTGATCCTGAGCTTTTTGAGTATTCTCCTGACTCATCCTTTGATGTGCCTCTTCGTGATATTCTTACTGCCTGCAACAAGGACAAGAAGAAAAAGAAGGTTGCTAAAGAGGACAATGTTGCTCCTCATGTTGGTTCCCCCATACCAACATCACATCATTCCCCGTCTGTTTCGTCCTCCAGCACTGCCTCTGTTCTGATTGCTTTTCGTGCTCCCACTCCGACTTCTTCAGACGCCTCTGCTCACTCCCAGTCCTCCTCGGGTACACCTTCTTGACCCTTGAGCTTGAGGATATGGTGCCTTTTTCGGAGAAGTTTCTTACTGCCGAGGCCGCAAAGTTGTTTGATACATACCAAACCCAACACATGATCACTGAGCGCCGAGTTCCAGTTGAGTTGTTTGAGTGGCAAAACTCGGTTTCCTATCTTCAACATAAAGGTATGTATTCCACAGTCTCGACTGCCATGCCTTTTGTCCACGATATAGTCGTTGAATTCTATGCCAATATGTTGCCATCTATGGTTTATTTGAGTTCTATGAATTATGGCAAAGTGTATGTGCGTGGCAAAGTGTTTTATTTTACCCCTGATTTGATTGATGAATTGTTTGGCACTGAGCCGTATCGGGGTGATTCGACTTTGGACGATATGAATGAGGTTAAATCCTTTTTGTCTGGAGGTTTGGTTCATGCGTGGCTTGAGTAATTGCCTAGTACTCATCTGTCTTCTCTGTATTCTATTTTGCATAAAATTGCCATTTGCATTTGGGTTCCCTCCAAGAACACCACTTGTGTTACGCGGCCTCTGGCCCAATTTTTGTATAAGCTTGGGAGGGGTGTCAATTTTATCTTTGGGCAGCATGTGTTTGATATTGTCACGATGTTCGCCACCACCAGGTCCGCCGCTTCGTTATGCTTTCCCTCTTTGATCTTCAGCCTGCTTGAGAATCAGGGTTTGGCGCTTCGTACTGATGATGTCCTTATTGAGGTGGCTGAATGGTTTGCTTTAAGGGGCCAGCATATTACAGGTGCCAGGGTTATTGATCTTCCTTGGCAGGCGCCTTTCTAGGCCAATGTTGCTAGTGGTGTTGGGATCGGCATTCCCAACATTGGTCCCAACATAGTCCCCATTTCTGCACAGGTTCTTCGGGCACATGTGGCTTGGATTGATACACAAATGACCCAGTTGAAGGTGCTTCGTGGTTCGATTATGGAGGTCCTTTTGCCTTCTTGTCAAAAAGGGGGAGAAAATGTTGATGTTGGCGACGCAAATGCTGATGATGCTGCTGATACTACTGATGCTGATGAGGATGCTGTTGCTGCCAAGGCCTTGGCGAGTCTTGCTCGGGAAAAGAGAAGGAAGAGGATCCGCTCTCGCAATAAGGCCTTGAAGAAGATGAAGAGTATGCAGAAGAAGAGAAGGGATAGGGGTGAAGGAACTTCGACATCCCCTCGTCGTTCGAAGAGGGTCCGAAGTCAATAAGTTCCTTCTATTCTGTTTTGTTTTGATAAGTAGATAATTGATCAATGATTGATCTATATTGGTTTGTACAGTTGGGTTGATGACTTAATAACATTGGGTGTTTTATTTAGGGGGAGTTAGTAGTTTTTTGTTGAGGATTTTTTTCTTGGAAATAATTCCTATTTTGTTATTTGCCTTTCTTGGGCACAAAATAAGTTAGGAAACTAGATTTAGGAGTTTATTTGTTTCCTAGTTTATGTACAAGACTTTATTTAGTTTCCTAGATTGTGTTTAGGATTTGTTTTACTTGTTTACCAAGTTTAGGATTCTAGGATTGTTTATTTAAGACAAGAGAATCCTAAAGCTTGCAATAACTCTCGGACGCACGGATTTTTGGAGAACGACGCAACGCAAGACGCACAACAAGGAAAAGAAAGTGAAGACTACTTGGAGCCATTGTTCTAGATCGACAATTTCTTCAAAGTTGCGTGACCAACAGAGTAGATCTTTTCATCACGGCGACAAGTATTTAGTATCAAGTGTTTGATACTTTAGTTTTCATATATTACTTATTATCTTTTGTATTAATCGTGAACAAGAAAATAATATAGTTTTCGGGTTTGTACACCCAAGTTCACAAGTACTTTTACTTGTGAACTGGATTTAATTTGCTGTGTTCTAAAGTTTTATTTCCGCTGCTTATTTTTTTATTTTAATTCTGGTTGATGTTTTTAGTCAGTGTTGGTTAATATTAATAACAACATCATAAAACTGAGACTTATTTTCAAAACCATAGACCTTCAAATTTTACAACATCAAATAATAATTTATCAAACACAAACCAAGATTTGCAAAATAGATAATATCGAATGATAAGGGATATTCGGGGTTTTGGTGTCCCAATGGATTCTCAATGTTCTACATTTGTGATTCAATATACTATATGCCAATCACAAAAATAATTTAACCTTTCTCTCAATGTGATTAAACCATAGATTCTAAATATAAAACAACGTGTCCATTTGAAATCAGACTTAGATCTCCAAAAGGATCTAAAGACTTACATGACTTCACTAATAATCTCAACCTCTCATTTTGTTGATTAAAATATTTCATATTTGAAATCCTATTGATAAAAATCATCTCTTGAATTGTGACTTATCAAACTATTAGTTATAAGAGGTTGGCAATCTATCACAACTATATAAGCATAAACGATTGTCAATCACTTATGCAACAATGAAATCAAATCACGAAAATAGTAAAGGGATCATACTCAATTGAAAGAAATATTAAAAGAGTTTTTATTCATTATTTATACAAACTATGGAATAATGAATAATTAGCTCGACATGTTCTTGAAATAAGTTATACAATTCATCGAACACATAACATTCCATAATAAATATAAAGGAAAGCTAAACCGTATGGAATACATAGATCCTTTGATCTTTGTACTCCTAGCGTTTATTCCCCAAACCCCTATAAAACCTCGATCTCACAATTTTTAAAATATTTATGTGTTCAAGCTATCAAAACTTATGTTGAATGATAAGCTGTATGTGGACTGACTTGAGATCTCCTCTTTATAAGACTCTATTAAATCCCAACCTTCAATTCTGATTTTACAATGTTTATAACATTTCTGGCCCATACATGACCTGAGTCATGATTGTGAAGGAGGCATGACTGGTCGCCATGAAAATAGTGTTCAAAATCGACACGAGTTGCGACCGCGAAGGGGGTTGTGATTGGGCTTCAAGGCACCGTTGACTCGTTGACCTTGTGGGCTTTCTCCTAACTTGGACCAATGGACTCATTTCTTCCTTAGACTTAGTCCAATTCTTCATTCTCGTCACCCTTATCCTCTTTTAAACACAATTAGATCCAAAATCCTATAAAAATAACACAAAAATACCACACATATTAACGACCACATAATGGAAATTCAAGATAAAAGACATTATAAATGCACAAACAGTGGTTGAAACCTAATAAAATAAATCACAATATGTGCATAAGACCCGTGTTTTTGTCAACTCCCCCCAAACTTGAAGGTTTGTTTATCCTTGAAAAAACAAAAGATAAGAAATAAACACGAGTATGGACATGAGAAAAATGATGATAACGCATTTGCTTCAAAAGTATTAATTTTCAAAATATAAACACAACATCTAGAATCAATCAAAAGACTTTTTTTTTACCTTTAACCTCTTGTTTTGAAGAAATGATCCTTTCAATTGCAAGTGTTTTGCTCATCACACAAGTGTTTAATTCGAACGTGTGTACGCTCAGTATCGGATCAATTTGTGCACACTAACATAAGCTTTTTATCTCTGCACTACTTAGTGTGTAAGAAACACAATAATAAATGGGCCTTCTATTAAGGTTCTAATGTAGGATCTCTGGTAAGGTATGAAATATTTGAATAAAAACGACTGTAATGCGAACTAACGCAGAAGAATATTAGAACTACCCTCTTTTAAAAACTTGAAACTTTTTATGTTTCACCTTACCCTCACAACCTAATATTTGAAAAACTAAGCCTTTAAAAAATATTCTCTCAATCAACACAATCGATATCCCTAAACTACTAAAACTCCATTTTTTAACTTAAGCATTATTTAGACTTTGCTTCTTATTAACTAATCTCATAGACTTTATATCATATGCTTTAAAACCCTCATTGTCAAAAGAAAATAAATTCCTGCACTCAACAATCGAACCACTCAAGTTAACCAACCTTAAGTATCAATTCTCACAACTCACAAAAAACTCGAGAGATAAAAGTAGCTCCTGGCTAACAATTTATGGGAATAAAAAGATAAACAAGGCTAACTAGGGATTATTTTGTTTTTAGTAGTTCTTATAAAACAACAGGCCAAAATTGGGTTTTCAAAAAATTGCCTAAAATCATTTTCAAGTCGTTCATTCTAAAAAAATAACACACGATCGATAATTCACACAAGGAAGAAAATGATTGTTTACGATTATCAATAAAAAAAGTCCAAATCTCACAAGTATATCCTTTTTTAAAAGGAAGAAGCTAAGTGTTTTGAATGTAATTGTGGTATTTTTTTCGTGTTTTTAATTAGGTTTTAGTATTTTTTATAGTGGTTTCGAGTCAAGTTTTATTAGGTTATTTGTTTGTTTTCTCGTTTTGTTGTTTTTCGTGTAATTTTATACTTAATATGGTTAAATGAGTTCAATTAATTTGAGGTTTGGTGAAATTCTTGGGTTTTTATGTTCAAAATCTTATTTTCATAGGTAAAGGCATTGAGGACCAAAGTTCAAGCAAAGGCGTGCCAAAATCGGTGCCAAGAGCAAGCTCCAAAATGGCAAACATTATGTAATGTTAGCCAATGCGTGCCCAGCCACGCCCAAATCTACGCCAGCACCCTTGGCGCAAGAGGACCCATGCCTGGCGCCCATCCGCACGCCCAAAGTCGCGCTTGCCTGCGCCCCTGCCCCTGCCCAGCGCCATGCGCCCATTCTTGCGCCAGATCGCGCCAAACCTCAAGCCGTGGTGCAAATTCGGGTCAACATTAGTCAAACCCAGGAAATACAAGCCTTTAAGGCTAATTTAGCACATTTAAACCCAATTAAACCTAGTATAAATAAAAAAATATCTCATTTTGTAAAACAACATTCTCTTCCCAACCCAAGCATGGGTTTGGGTTTTATTTTCTCGCTAGATCTTAGATTTAATTTCAAACTTTTCCTTGGGTTTGTAAGCTCAAGAAGAATTCAAGACATCACTTGGATTTTTATATTTGCTATTTCATTTCATTTTGTTGTTCCATTCCTTAATTCAAGTAAGCTTTCTTTTAATTTCATGATTTCCTTCAATTTCATGCTTGTTCTTCAATTTATGCATTTGGCCTTAGCTCTTAGATTTATTGTTAGATATTGTGAATTGGATATTGAATGTAGGTGAGTGACACATCTAGATCATAGATCGAGTCCTTGATCATTTTTATTTTGAGTATTTCATATGCTTATGCTTGTTCTTCAATTTATGCATTTAACCTTAGATATTATAATTGTTGTTTGATCTTGTGAATTGGCTATGGAATCTAGGTGAGTGACACACCAAGATCATATATTGAGTCTCGGATCATTTTATTTTGAGTATTTCATATGCTTTATTTTGGTTTTTATTTTCATGCATGGTTTTTCGTTAAATCCTAGATCTACTCTTCGTTTCTTGTTATTTCTCGTAAAGATTTAAACTTTCACATCAAATTTTATTGCTCTTTCTATTGGTGCTTTCAATTTTTGCTAATTTGTATTATTTCAAATTTATGATCATGCATGCATCGTTGTACTTTAGGTTGTCTTAGTTGTACCTTGCCATTTACTTGCTTATTTTCATTATTGCTTGCAATTTCAATTTGGGCATACGCACAAGGCGTACGCAATACTTGCATTTACTTTTCCTAGTTAGTTTATTTTCATAGTTTCTCATTATTTTAATTTAAATCTCAAGATAAAAACCACTTGATCCTTACATTCGAATTGAATTCTGATAATACCAAGCCACGAACCCACTTTTCTTATTTCAACACCACAAAAAACTACAAAAAAAGGCGCCGTCACGACTTGGCTTGATTAAGGTTTTCGATTTGCTTGTAGTTTCTTTGTGTTTCTAGCTTTCTTTTGCATTTGGCGTTTTTCTTGAGTTATTAAAGGCAATTCCCACATGAACCTACTCCAAAGTAACACATACAATCCTCATGGCAATGGAGGTTACATTCCCAACATCGGAGGGCATGGTGCAAACTATGTTGGGAATGGGATGAGTTTCAATGGTATTGGCAACGTGGGAGGGCATGGTGAAAACCATGTTGTGTCTAGTGGCTTCATGAGTACAAATGGTCTGTATGGAGGATATGGTGCTCCCAGTTACTTCCTAAATATGCATAATCCGACATCCGGTCCATGTGGTGGTTATAATGCTCCCAATCAATGCACGAATATGTCTAATGGAGGCTTTGTTAGTCCGAATGGGAACATTCGTGGTTATCCGAATCCCGGCCCGTATGGCGGTTATGGCATTCCCGAGCATTGTCCGAACATGTATAATGGTGGCTTTGGGAATCTGAATGGAAATGTGGGTGGCCAATTTCTGAATCTCAGCCCGTAAGGAAGTCCTCATGCTTACAATTTAAATCATACCCCGATTGATGCCACCAATAGTGCTCAAGATCCCGATCCGTATGAGTTGTTTGGAGGTCCGAGCTCCATTGTCGCAAGTGGCCCCCCCATCCGCACTATGAGAGATGTTAACAAACCCTTTTGGGGGGTGTTTACCCCTCCCAAGCCAAAATATTTTCGAGCGACATATTCTAGTACTAATGAAGTGAGCATGGGTTTATCCTCTACGGAGCTTGAGTTGGTAAAGAAAATAGTGGCTATGGAGGCTCAACTTGCTAAGTTATCTAGCCCGAGCCTGGACCCTCCGTGTGCATCGCGTGGAATGTTTGGTCACAGCACCACGACTTGTCCTTCAAATCTCTCGTTCAATATGCCGATGTATCATTCGGAGGAAGTATATGGAGGCCATGGATATCAAGTAGGACCCCGTCGTGCTAGACCATCTTTTGCTCCACCGCCGACTCATAATCCTCTTTCTCATCCTAGCAACCGCATGCAACAAGAATTTAGTTATGCCAATACATATGCGGGCGTTACTCCTCACGTGGGTCCACTTGTACTGATGAATACTCCTACTCCACCTTCCGACATGAATCTCGTGGTCATTATGCAATCTTATCCCATGACTTCGGCCTCGTTCGATGCTACGTGAAATACTTTTGAGACTATGACCGATGGGTTAAACATTAACATGGGGCAACTAGAAAGCGATGGCAATATGCTAATTCAATCTAATGAGGAAGAAAAATTGCCAAGTCCACCTTCGCTTAATCTTACGGTCGTGATCCTTGATAAGTGTGGGGTGGTTGATAATACGGTTGTCCCGCCATTCGACAAGGAAGTGGTTTCTATTCTGAGTGTTCTTACTCCTTTTTGATTCCACCCCCATGGGCCCCACTTTGACAAAGGAACTTCCCGATGGCCTACACAAGTCTTCGAACCCATACAAGGCACCAACCTCTAAAGCACCCATGCCCTACCCATCAAGCATATCTTATGACGTATAATTACTTATGGACGTGCTCCAAGAGTTGGTCGAACGAGTTTATATGGAGGAAAGGATCAATGAGAAGGAGGTTGGCCGGGAATTCTATATTGAGGGTTGTTGTGAGGATGATGAGCCCCTTGTTCATAACGATGAGTCCATTGTGTTTCAATGTGCCAACAATTTGAGTGAAGGAGATTGTGATTGTGTCGTTGAGGGAAACGTAAATTTTTATGCGGGGGAAGTAAAGATTTTTGATGACGGGTTGGGAGTCAATCCCATCGATAAGATTGAAGAGTATTTTGAGGGGATCGATGAATTGCTCGAGTTGACCCCCAACGAGAACGAGATGAGGCACAAGCTCGAGCTTAAGCCTCTCCCATCTCATCTCAAGCATGTCTATTTGAAGGAAGAGGAGAGCCAACCGATTATTATCTTTGTAAATTCGAATCAAGAAGAAGAGGAGAGGTCGATTGAAGCGCTTAAAGTTCATAAGGGATTTATTGGTTGGATACCTGGAGTTATTAAGGGAATTAGCCCTTGGACTTACATGCATAAACTCGTCTTGGAGGATGATGCCAAACCATCTCGAGAATTCCTAAGGCATTTGAATCCAAATTTTAAGAAGATAGTGGAAGACGAGAAATTGAAGTTGTTGGAGGAAGGATTAATACTCGAAATTGTCGGTAGTGAGTGGGTGAGTCACATCCTCATAATACCAAAGAATATTGATATATCCATTGTCGATGAAGAAAATGGGGAGTTTTTGGCCACGAGGGCTACAATGGGATGGAGGATGTTGATTGATTTTAAGGAGTTAAGTTCTACCACCAAGAAAGATCATTTCCCTCCCCCGTTTATCGACCAAATTATGGACAAGCTAGCCGACCATTACTTCTTTTGTTTTTTGGATGAGTCATCGGAGTTTTCTCCCGCCTCATCACTTGACCAACCACCTTTCACCGTATAATGCGTGCGCTTGTAAAGTTCAATAATATCACATTCATCGTTGGCCTTCTCAGACTAATCGACATTCAAAAAAGAAAATAAAACAAAATTAGAATCAGAATATAAATATAAAAACTGCACCAAAAAGGAATAAACTTAATACTAAAATCTTCATTTCGTTACACTTAAGTGGATTTAATTTATATATCACTGTCAAAGATTTTTCCTTTATATTGCAACAAATTTCACAAAATTGATTTTACTAACCAACCACTAATATATCTTAAAATTGTGTTGTAAAAATATTGGTAAGACTTACGAATTCATTTGGAAGAACAGTGAAAACAGTTCGGTCTGTAATCTGTGGAGCTCGCAGTTTTTTCCGATTTCTAGTATTAGCCTCACTTTGATTCTGTAATAACACAAATAATAATACTCTCATGGCGGAAACATACATATGATATATATCATACTATATAAACAAAAGTATTTGTTTTGAGAGATATTACCTTGAATTCGGCTGAGTTAAAATTTTCGCATAACGATTCCCAGTTCTGTTGGTCATGACAAGAACGTGGCCTGTTTTTCTTAGCCTCCTCAAGGTTAGGATATTCAAGTATTGTTTGTGTAGCCTATAGCGCAGTTATCAGGAACTTGACTGAAGTTTTTCAATCACGCATTGTTTGACACCCGATTTGTCCAGATTGACATCCATATGAATCTGCATATAACACAGCGATGTATCATTAAGTTGATACAAGATTAGAATTCATCGGAAGAAAAAAGTATAAAAATCCTACCTTCATATGGTCAATGCTCGGATCCAAACTCTTCGCTACATCTACCTCCTTCCACTCCCTCGGCACCAGAAGGACATCCCGAGTCACTACCCTAATCTGACTTGAGAACTTAGCAGATTGCACTCGACGTTTAGGTCTTCCAATTAATGGATCAACCTATATCTTCATTTTTTTCCCCGAAAACTTGTCAAATGCCTTCATGATTCCCTTGCCCATTGTTGGGCCACGTTTCGTTATATCAATTTTGGAAACAACATCTGCACATTAATTAATTAGTATATATCAAAGACTTCATTTGAAATTTAAATTATTGAACCTTATTTCATGTATTTGAAAAATGTTTAAATAAACTTCATTTATTAGTAAGATGTTTTCATACGAGGACAAAGAAGTAGATCGCTCTAAATCAACCACCAAACAACTTTTAACAAAAGTCATTTTCATAATTTTTCATATCAACAATATTATGCATACATTAAACAAACGCTAAACTTAAAATTAATTTACACATCAATAGTTGTACGTCATTTCAATACCACCATGCCACCCGAAGATCGAACCAAGACGACTTTTTCTTGCCCGATTGAAACACTAGACGGCCACTAGTCATTTTTGTTTTTAGATGAGTTGTCGGGTCATTATAAAACCACCATTCCACCCGACGATCGATCCAAGATGACCTTTGGAACGTTTGCTTCTCGACGACCTTTACTTGGGCTACGGGATGCCCCGAGAATGTTTCGAAGAATGAACCCTCCCGACAAGGAGTTTATTGCTTTGGTGAACCATCCGTTCTCTTTCCTCCATAACCCAAGAAGGGAGTTCGTCAAGCTAATGACATAAAACAAGTGATTCTTGGGAGGCAACCCATGTTCCTTTCATTTATTTCTTTTATTTTGACATTTCTTTCTTCCTTACTTTCTTATTATATAAAAATCCAAAAACATTTGAGAAATTGAAAAAAAAAATTGTAGTCTTTTGGTTCTTGTTAGACCTTGTTTTGTTTTGTTTCATCTGAATATCTTCTTGTATTTTTGACTTTGTGTGATTTTTCTTTTTAGTGTTTTGCTTTCCGACTCCAAACTTTGCCGATTTGATAAGCTAGTAGCGTTCATGGAGCCGGGAGAAACAAGCCATGCTCGTTTTTCGCTTGGATTGCTTAGATGCTTAAGTGGACCCCACCGAGCTCGACCCAAACTCGCTCGGTTAAGGAAGCTTTTACTTCACCCTCCTTTTACTTGTTTTTCATTAAAATGCAATGAGGGCATTGCATAGTTTAAGTGTGGGGTGCGTAGGTGGATATAGGGTCCGCGTTTTTACAAAGCAAGATTTATCTTTTTTAACTCAAGCCTTGGCGAAGTGACGCTTACTAATTGCGCATTTATATGGTTGAGTCGTTTTTCTGTCTTGTGTGTGTTTATTACATTGTTGAGCAATCACCATATGTTTGGAAGTTTGAATAGTTTACTGGTTGGGTTTTTGCATGTTTATGCCCTCTTGTGTAAGGAGTTGAATTTTTGTATTTCTTCCGAAACCCGCCTATATATGTACTCAATATTTACTCGTGAAAAGATTGCAAAGTTCTAAAAGCTCTTTTGATTTTTTTTTCCAAAACCTGGTGCAAACTAGTGAGTAGCCTTGTGTGAATTATCAGTTTTGCTTGCATTTTTATTGAAACTGCATTAAGGAGGCTTGATTTTTCTCGTACATGATTGAATTTGGAAATGACCTCGAGGCACATATATCACTCTTATTCCGACCATATCCAAATATATAAGCTATTTAAATATCCCAAATTATCCCCCTTGAGTCTATACCCCATTTCTTGTTAGCCGAGCTCGATTTTAGCTCTTATATCTTCATAAATTGTGAGGTGAGAGTGTGTGTTTTTAGTTGAATAGAGATGTGAGGGAAATCAATTGGGGTTTCGGGTTTTGAGTTTCTTATACAAAAAGAAAAGAAGTGAAGAGCTGATTGAGGGAGCAAATGAAGAGCTAGGAAACAAGGACATACAGAGCTCAGAAAAGGCCACCGGGCTTACAGAGAAAGAAGTAGAGAAAAGACTGAGCTCCATTCAGGACGCTAACAAAGATGCCGAGCTCAGCCAAATCCAACAGAACAAGGAAAAGATGGAGAAAGAGCTCTCTGGGAAACAGTGACGAGCAGAGAACGCCGAGCTCAATAAACCCGGATAGAATAAAGAACATGAAAATTGAACTGATAAATCCGAGCTCAATTCAGCCAAGCATGGAGATGCCGACCTGAGCAGAGACAGAGGTCGGCGGCCAGGTAAAGAGCCGATGTTGGAGTCCGAAAACATTGTCTGCCGAACTGAAAAATCTGAGCTGAAAGTGGGAGAGGACGAGCTGGACCCTCGAAAACTGAGCTTGAAGAGAAAGGCTATCCATGCAGAGTCAGTCGAGGAGTTAGATTGGATATCGGTTGATGAGATCGACCCAAGCAAACAACTCCGGATCGGTCATGACCTCAAAAAGCCTATCAGGTCTGAGCTGATAAGTTTTCCGAAAGCAAACCAGGACGTCTTTGCCTGGACACACGCTGATATGCAGTGCATCGACCCAGAACAAGCCTGCCACCAACTTAACATGTACAAAACTGTCAGGTCGGTCATATAGAAAAGGAGGAAGCTCAGCCTAGACCGGTACGAGGCACTGGAGTTAGAGGTCGTGAAGCTCTTGGACAACAAGTTCATCCACGAGGTCAGGTACTCGGTTTGGGTATCTAACCCCGTGCTCGTCAAGAAGCAGATTGGTCAATGGAGATTGTGCATTGACTTCTCTAATCTGAACAAGGCATGCCCGAAGTACAGCTATCCACTCCCACATATCGACTACATGGTAGACGCAACCACTGGACACGAACTGATGAGCTTTATGGATGCCTACTCTGGGTACAATCAGATCCCAATGTACTCAGCCGACCAGAAGCACACGTCGTTCTACTCGGCAAGAGGTCTCTACTGCCATACCATGATGCCGTTCGGCCTGAAAAATGCTGGGGCTACCTATCAGCGCCTCGTGAATAAAATGTTTGCTATTATGATAGGAAAGACTATGGAAGTTTATGTAGACGACATGCTCGTCAAGTCCTTGTACTCAACCGATCACATTGATGATCTTAATAAAAATTTTCCAGTTTTACGTGTTTACCGAATGATGTTGAACCCCAAAAAATGCTCCTTCGGAGTTGGTTCTGGAAATTTTTTAGGTTATATGGTAAGTCAGAGAGGCATTGAAGCCAACCCGGACAAAATCTGGGCTATAACCAACTGCAACCTCCCCGAAGCATAAAGCAAGTGCAGAGCCTAACCGGAAAAATGGCCGCTCTAAACCATTTCATATCCAGATCAACGGATAAGTGCAAACCTTTATTTGAAGCAGTCAAGAAGAATCGAACCTTTAGATGGACTAAAGAATGCCAAATAGCCTTTGAAGAGCTGAAGAAATGCATGGAAAGTGTGCCGACCTTGCAAAAGTCAATAAAGGAAGAGCCGTTGTACCTCTACTTAGCTATCTCAATGGCGACAGTCAATTCGGCGCTCGTCCGATCTGATGAGCACGGACAACACCCAGTGTATTACACAAGCCAAACTATGCATGATGCGGAAAAGCTAGCATACGCCCTCGTTACCTCCTCCCGATAATTACATCCATACTTCTTGGAACACAGGATAATTGTGCTGACAAGCCTCCCTTTAAAGAAAATCATGCACCGCCCTGACACCTCGGGAAGGATGATCAAATGGGCCGTTGAGCTCGGACAATTCGGAATAGCTTATGAACCGAGAACGGCCATCAAAGGGCAAGCCCTGGCCGACTTCGTAGCCGATTTCACCCCCGCAGTCGAGTCAGTCCCCGTAAAGGCAAAAAGTGGAGCATGTACGTGGATGGCTCGTCGACAACTGGCCGAGATGGGGATGGAATTGTGTTGGTCAGTCCTGAAAAGAAGCCTTTCTGCTCAGCTGTACGCTTCCAGTTTCCTTTGACTAATAATGAAGCTGAGTATGAAGCCTTCCTAGCTGGTCTCGAAACAGCTGCCTCAATGGGGATCAGGAATCTGAAAATATAGAGCGACTCCCAACTAGTGGTGAATCAGATTAACGGGGAGTATGAGACCAAGGAGCCCAGAATGGCATTGTACCTAGAGCTCACTAAAGCTCGCCTAACTGAATTTGAAGTTGAGGTCGTCCATGTATCACGAAATGATAATGTCCCGGTAGACTCCTTAGCCAAATTAGCATCAAGCCTTGGCATAGAGGAGCTGGATACAGTGACGGTCGGCCACCATTCAACAACAGCACTTGACGCCGCCACCTACTTAGCTAGTCACGTCGACCAGAATAAAGAAGTTCAAAACAGAAGGGAGAGCTGGATGAAACCATTCCTACTTTACCTGAATGAAGGAGTGCTCCCAGAAGACCGATCTAAAGCACGATCAATACGAACAAAGTCAGCTCGGTTCACCATTGTCGATGGGCTGTTGTACAAGAGGGGGCACTCCATTCCCCTACTCTGTTCCTTGAATGAACAAGACGCTGAATATTCGCTGAGAGAGGTACATGAGGGCATATGTGGAAACCATGCTGGAGGACAGTCACTGGCTCACAAGCTCATCTGACAAGGATATTATTGGCCGACCTTGAAAAGGGACGCGATCAAGAAGGTCAGAAAGTGCGAAAAATGCCAAGTGTTTGCACCCAGATCAACTCTCCCGCAGAAACCCTCAACTCTATATACTCGCCATATGCCCGTTCGCAAAATAGGGAATTGACATGATCAGTCCACTACCAAAGGGCAAAGGAGGAGTAAAGTATGCAGTAGTCGCGGTGGATTACTTCACCAAATGGGCAGAAGCCGAACCGCTGACATCCATAACCGACCAGAAGATCATCAATTTTGTTTGGAAATCAATCATATGTAGATTTGGAGTTCCACTCTCAATAGTATTTGACAATGGCAAGCAGTTCAACAGCAAGAGGTTCAAGGCATTTTGCGGGGAGCTGAGCATCAAAAATAATTTCTCCACACCATACCACCCTCAATCGAACAGACAAGTCGAAGTGATCAACAAGATCCTCAAATACACACTGAAAAAGAAGTTGAAAGATCTGAAAGGAAGATGGCCAGAGGAGCTACCCAGTGTCTTATGGTCGTACAGAACAACACAACACTCATCTACAGATTAAACCCCGTTCTCACTAACCTTTGGATCAGAAGCGGTTATACCAGTTGAGATCAACACATCGTCCTACCGAGTAGCACACTTCAAGGAAGAGAAAAATGACTTGGCTTGCCGAGCCACACTCGACCTCCTCGAGGAAAGAATAATGGATGCAAAACTGAAAAATGCGATCTATAAACAAAGAAGCGAACGCTACTACAACTCAAAAGTGAAGGCCAGAACCTTCAAAGTCGGTGACCAGGTCCTCTAACGCATTTTCGGACCGAATAAAGGTTCCCTCAAACCAAAATGGGAGGGACCATTCAGAGTATCATAAATCCTCTAGCATGGGGCTTACCACCTAGAATACTTAGACAGAAAGAAATTTGCACACCCTTGGAACGCTGTATACCTTAAAAAATATTATCAATAAAATTTTCATTTCTCGTTATTCGTTGAGAACACAGATCGACAAAAGCAAGGGGCTCCCAAGCCCCAAAACCAAACAAGAGTGATAGATCGCCCTCACCAGGTCGATCTCACTCATGAAAACCCCATCATAACACTATGTTGTCTAAGAGCAAAACAAAATCCGAGCTCAACGTGCCGAGCTCAAAAAGAGTCAAACTCAAAATAGCTCGACACGTAAAAAAGAGAAAGTCTTCAAAAAAATATCCGAGCTCAACGTGCCGAGCTCAAAAAGAGTCAAACTCAAATTAGCTCGACACGTAAAAAAGAGCAAGTTTTCAAAAATCCGAGCTCAAAAAGAGTCAAACTCAAATTAGCTCAACACGTAAAAAAGAGTAAGTTTTCAAAAAATTCGAGCTCAACGTGCCGAGCTCAAAAAGAGTCAAACTCAAATTAGCTCAACACGTAAAAAAGAGCAAGTTCTCAAAAAATCTGAGCTCAACATGCCGAGCTCAAAAAGAGTCAAACTCAAATTAGCTTGACACGTAAAAGAGAGCAAGTTTTCAAAAAATTTGAGCTCATCGGAAACAAGTTTTCCAGCCCAGATCATCATCATAAATAAAGCAATATGCATGCATATTTAGATCACCAAACCACAATAAGAAATCAAACAAAAACAAAGTCAAGTACAGGGAAATTAAAAAGGAGAAGCCGTCCAGAACAAGCCGATTCAAATTCGAATTAAAAGTTGTCAAGAACATCAAACTTGGCTGCCCAAAAGTGACATGCCATAAAAATACAGGAAATATCAAGTCAGAAGGAGTGCAAATAAATCCTCTCCATCTTCATCATCATCATCATCTCCCTGCTCGTCACCGTCAGCATCCATGTCGTCCTCACCACCACCTCCAAGCCCGTACTCCACCATCTTCTCAGCAATATGCCTCTCAAAGTCAGGAATGGAGGCACCATCTTTTAGCATTAGGAGGGCTTCCTCCAGGGTGGACAAGTAGGAGACACTCATCATTGGCCCAAGGGTCCCAATCTTGTACTCCTCAACACCGGCAGCTCTTCCCTCTACGACACCAACGACTTTCCCCTTGGAAATGCCGCCTCCACCTCTTGGGAGCGAGCATTGACTAGGTCGGCATGGCGCTGAACTAGCTCGACATGCTGGGCCTTCAGGTCGTCTAGGTCAGACAAAGTCCGTTGAGTCGCGCCCAACGCCGCTTCGATGGACTGCTCCGCCTTCTTAGCCCGGGACATCCAAGAGTCGCGATCGAGGATGAGGGTAGTGCACTGACCATGGGTTTCCTGAAGAGCAGCAAGATCTCGTTGAAGCCGAGCGTGATCCCTCCGGAGTTCAAAAAAGCTCCGACGTGCTAACTTCATCGAACCAAAGGCCCGACAAAGGTTCATCTCCTCAAATCCGACCTGACTATCCTCGTCAAAGCTGGAAACCCAATCATTCAGGTCCGAGCTCCATCTACGAGCCATGCTCTTCGAGAACTCAGAGAATGGGTACCCTGCAAACAATCCCACAGTAGCGTTCGGAGCATAACACCCCGAGTAGTCATACACATGAGGAACTGACTGAGGTCGAGGACCTCCATAGACAACCTCCTATTCGTTCTCCAGAGTAATAGGCTCTTGATGAGAGCTCCCCTCATTGACTCGGGGAGATGGACAGGGCTCTGGAGGAGCAGACGGAGCTGACGAACTGGCCTTCTTCTTTCTTTTACCACTAGTAGCCGCCGGCCTCTTCATTGGTTTCTTGGTGTTTTGCTCCAAAAACTTCACCGCTCGATCAAGTGCAAAGAGAGACATGTTTCTGTCAAAGTAAGGGTAGTATACTGCAAATATAAAACGTAGAGCTCAGAAAAGTACGAATAAAAACTACAATCTAAACACTGACATAGCACAACCGAGCAGAGACCGTCGAGATTCCGAGCTCGGCTCGGCAACACAGGCCAATAGGGCACCGACGCCGAAGTGACGGACGGTCATTGCCGAGCTCGGATCGGCAACGCAAGTCGACACGGGCGCCGATGCCAAAATGATGGGCGGTCCTTGCTGAGTAGAAACCTGCCGAGCTGTCGAGCCAACACCAGCTGACATGAATGCTGACGCCGATAAACGACAAGTAACTCAACCTAACAGAAGATTTAATTTCCTAAGTGCAGATTACCGACTAGAAAATCTAAACACCAAGTTCGCAGAGGGGTAAAAGATTCATACTCAATCGAGGACTGAAAAAGATAGGACTCAACTCACCAGGAGTAATGGGTCCGAGCTAAGAGCGAGGGGGCGAATCCCTGAGTCTGGCCTTTCGAAGTTTGGCCTTTGTAAGCAGTATCCGATAATGCCCCTGCTCTGGGTCGGAATCCAAAATATTGAACAGATGAGCGAGAATTTCCTTGCTAGGGTCCTCCGGACGACGATACGCTGAAAAGAGGAACAAACAATAAGGATTAGACTGAAATAAAGAGAAAAGTGCTTACGTCATACTAACCGAATTTTGTAAAAGAGTTGGGGGGAGAATGGAGTGAGCCATTAGGGTTCCTTATTTGCCAGTTCCCCCTGACATAGAACCAACAAGATTTCCAATCGTGGAGAGAGTCGGGGAGCGTGGTCACGAGGTTCTTGAAGGTGCCGGATCGAACTGAGTTATAATAAAAACCGGAATCGACCCCGCCCGCAGCCTTATAAAGATAAAGCCACCGAAGCTCCTCAAAGGTGGGAGCTGGCCAGTCGTTGAGATTGAAAAGCACAAACAAACCCAGAATTCGAGCCACGATCAATGGATGGAGCTGGAAGATGGGCAGCCCTAAGTCATTCGGAATATCCATCAAGAGTCGGAGGAACGGAAACAAAACACCATATTGCACGCTGTCCATAAATATCCTAGTACAGGAGGCCGGCAGACAGTGGATCTGCTAGGCATCATAAGGAAGGAATAGATGGATAGACCCGCGCACCCCACACTCCTTTCGGTACGTAACTAAATTGTCATCAACCAGCCGACTTTGTTCGATGGCTATGCCGAGCATCTTATCGTCCCAATCGCGAGGAGGGGTCTCTTCCAATCACAGACCGGGGTACATTCACTGGGCTGGTCAGACCAGGAAGCAAAGGTCTCGGGAGTCGCCGACCTCACACCAGCCTTAGGCCTCCGGGACTTTTTGGCCCGTAGCGGTCGCTGGACATCATCCTCGTGTTGACCGGAGAGGTCGTCAAGGGGCTCGAGTAGGTCAGAGCCGATCCCAAAATTGTCAGTGGCTGCCCCGGTCCGGTCCGGGCTCAGACCACCCGCCCAGGTCATCCCGCCGACAATTTCCTCGTTTTCGTCAACTAAACCATAATGATGCTCCGGGTGAAAGCCACTCCGAAGGCCAAATTCACAGCCCTGCCAGAATTGACCACCAGGTCTGAAGGACTAGCCTTCATCGAACTGAGAACACCCCCCAAACTGAGGGTCATCATTCGAAAACCTCTCAAAGGTGAAGGGTCGCCCTTGACCGAAGATCTCCCCCGTACCGAAGCTCCCATACTGATTAAATCCAAAATCGCCACCCTGGCCAACCCCCTCAAATTCTCGAGAGCTATCCGGAGAGTAACCCGGGCTACTAGACATGGAAAAGGTTCAAGAATAGGGAAGAGAAAAGAAGAAAGATTACCTTTGACAAGAAAAATCCAAGGAGAACTGGGCGAAGGGAAAGTGAAATGGATCAAACAGGGTGTCGCAAAGCTAGAACACAAGCAAGTTCTCTTCAAAAAATATTTTAGAAAGACAAGAAGAAGCTAAAAAAAAAAAAGGTCGTAGAATGAAAATGAAGGATGAAGAAGTAGAAGCAAAGGCTTGGAGAATCACGTAATAAAGGAGAGACCAATCATAAGGTCACAAAAGTCCAAAAAAGACTTCACATGTCACAAATAGCCAAAGTCACAAAAGGACAGAGGCGGGCCATAGATGTCTCGAGGAAAGGCTGCAAAAGCTTCCCCTCTTGGGAAATGTGACGGTCAAACTTCCCGCAAAACAAGGCATATAAGACAAGACATCCATGCACAGGTCTTTTCGGCTCCCACGGACGACCAGAGTTGGATGAGCGCAGACCCGCCTATGCATAAGCCGACTCCACGCTCAGGGGCTTGTTGATGGTTGGTGTCGTCCAAAAATAAGTACCAACCAAGCCGAGCACACCCCGTCAAGCAGGAGCGCAGCCGAGCTGGATTGCTGCCGATCAGGGGTACGTAACCTGCAGGACATGCCGAGGACGCCAGCGCAGCATCGCCAGGCTCGGACCCGCGCTGCAAAGATGGGACACTGCCGAGCTGGATCGCTGCCGAGCAGGGGCGCGCAACCCGCAGGACCTGCCGAGGATGCCTGCGTAGCATCGCCAGGCTCAGGCCTGCGCTAGCGAGCTGGATCTCTGCCGAGCAGGGGCGCGCAACCCGCAGGATCTTCCGAGGATGCCCGCACACCATTGCCAGGCTCAGGCCTGCGCTGCCGAGATGGATCGCCGTCGAGCAGGAACGCGCAACCCGCAGACTCTGTCGAGGATGCCCACATGGCATCGCCAGGCTCAGGTCCGCCGAGCTGAAGTGTTAAGTTGGTATCCCCAGTCGATTCAACGAATAAAAAGACTGAGGTCGGCACCAAGTCGGTGGAAAATTACTGAGGTCGGCATTGAGGCGGTGGACACGTGAGCAGAAATCTTGGAGGACCAATAGGAGAGTGACAGGTGTATGATTAGGGTTTCCAGGGAAGCCTTTAAATAGCCTCTCCAAGATAGAGAGAAGGATCCCAGTTTTTTAAAAAGGGAAACATAGAGAGCTTTAGAGAGAGAAAGCTTGTAATTTGATATTAAGCACTTGTAAAAGGACTCGGCCAAGGCCGATCCGAACTGATTTTGAGGAATAAAAGTTAAGCACTTTTTCCTATCCATTTTCTGCTATCTGGTTGCTGCTCTTTTGCTATTTTTTGGTTTTTTATTGGTTGTGTTACTCTTAACATAAACAGATAGAAGGGTTAAACTATTTTGTGATTTGCACATATTTTAAATTGCATCACAAACAATATTTGGTTAATTGAAAAGGAATAACATTGAAAATTCATAGTGATCCCAAACCCTGAAATATCCCATATCACTCGATATTCTCTATTTTGCAAATCTTATTTTGGTTTTTGATAAATTTTTATCTTTATTTTTTAATGGTCATCATTTGTAATGAGTCAATCCAAATCAATATTTTTATTCATTTAGATAAATCTACATCATTAGAATTATATTACTTGTCAATTTTGAGTTGATACATGATCCTTGTGGAAATCGTCCTTGCTCATTTTCATATTACATCTACATTGTATATTTGCAGTTAGATAGGGTATAATAAATGAACAAGTTTTTATTACTTAACCTAACAAAAAATCCCAGCAATCATGTTTTTGGCCCCGTTGTTGGGGACCATAAGATTGAAATTAATAATAATATAATTGATAAAAATAGTTTTAGTTTAAACATTGTTTTCTCTTTCACTTAGAGTTTATATTAGTTGGTTTGCAGGTGGTGCATGTGAACACATTCTAAAGGGGCACCTTTAGAAACCATCGATCCTGAAATCGAGGAGACTTGTAGGCGAAACAAGTCCAAATAAGCCGAAAAAAATGGTGGACACACAAGCCAACATGAAAATTCAAATATATAAACTCCAATGAAGGGTGCAAGCATAATTAGCACCCCAAGAAGATGTGCAACCGGCCATTCTGACCATGTTCCAGCTCGACGCTAATCGGGCTCACGGAAGAGCAAACGGGCCAGTAATTATGGCAAATAACTTTGAGTTGAGGACGGGATTGATTGTGATGGTTCAAAAAAACTAGTTTAGGAGAAAACCATTAACACATGGGACGAGATGTATCAAAATCTTTTACTTGGATTCTTTACACCAAGTAAAATACTAAAGTTCAAGAGTGAGATCACCCAATTTTGCCAACTAGATGAAGAGCCATTACGCGAAGCATGGGAAAGATTTTGAGATTTAAAGTGCCCTCAACATGATTTTCCTGAATACCAACAAATTTGTTACTTTAAAAATGTGTTGAGTAGGAACACAAAAAGTGATGAGGCGAATTGTTAGCAAAAAACACCAATGAGGTGATGATCATATTAGAAGAAATGGTGGCCAACAGTTATCAATGACCGATGAAATGCTCGATGATCAAGAAGATTGCTATGGTGGGAAATAATGATTTGATCACTGCTATGACCCAATAATTAATGGTGATGAATAGTAAGTTTGACATGTTAATGTCACCAAGCTCGAGAATGTCGCTGGGCCATGCAAGTGGGGTTGCTATGTATGAAGTAGTTAAAGACGTAAATTTTTTCAACCAATAAAACTTCAATAATAACTATAGAAGTGACCAAAGAAGAAACTAATATCATCCAGAAATGAGAAATCACCCGAGTTTTTCATACACCAATCTGAATAATACAGTCCAACCATCATTGGATTTTTACAGTGACAAATGGGGTGATCAATGAGGGAAAGAAATTAAGTACAGAAGAAATATTCACCGCATCTATGGCTGAAATAAAGTTCCAGTTCGAGAAAGGCGAAGCCAGGATGGATAGAACCGTGGTAAACCTAGCTCATATGAAAGGGTTTATTGGGACCCACATGATGTCGCTAGAGACTAAAATTGCTTAATTGGATACCATTATCGGATAGCAACATAAGAAAGGGAAATTCCTAAGAAACACGGAAGTAAGCCCTAAAGAGAAAGTGAATGTGATTCATTTGAGAAGAATAAAGTAGTATAAAGGCCCGAATATGCCAAACATTGAGCTTGAACGATATACAAAGGATGAATAAAAATATTTCAAAGAGGACGTGGTTGAATTAGAGGTTGAGAAAGGGGCTGTGTAGCTAAAATATATTCCTACCTCCCTTAAATATTCTAATTATTTACCATTTCCGCAAAAATCTCAAAAGAAAATAAAAATAGATGAGCACTTTTCTAAGTTTTTAGATGTTTTTCAAAAAATCATATTAACATACCGTTTATTGATGATTTGATGCAGATACCAAACTTTGGAAGGTTCGTGAAAGAGTTGATAAGAAAGAAGAGGAGGATAGAAGATTACAATATTTGTGAACCTAATTAAGGAATATAGTGTGGTTATCCAGAAGAAGTTGCCTCTTATATGCAAGGACCCCAAGAGTTTCAAGATTCCATGTATTATCAAGGGAAGTTAGTTTAAGATTGTGTTGTGTGAACTCAGTGCAAGCATGAATCTTATCCCCCTATCAACACAAAGTTGGAGATTGCATATACCAAACTGATGAAAATCACACTTTAGATGGAAGATAGATCCTTGACATACTCGAAGGGCATAGTTAAGGATGTGCTGGTAAAAGTAGGCGACTTCATATTCTCGGTCAATTTTATAGTGTTGGACATGGAGGAAGACAAGAATGTGTTGTCGATATTAGGGCACCCATTTTCGGCAACGATCTGAGCCCTTATCAACGTAGAAAAGGAAGAACGCATATTTTGTATCAATGATGAGCATAAAGTCTTTAACATTTGTAATGTTATGAGATTATGTGATGATGTGCAACAAATCGAAAATTGTAAGAGGATATATGATTTCAACACTTATGTTGAAAATGTCTTGATTACATCTTTAAATCAAGAACATATTTTGCACATCTCCCTTGATTCGTGTTTTGATGTTTGGAAAATCTTAAATGTATGTAGGAAATGCAAACATGGAAGAAAGGAGACGAGCGATGACACCATTTATCAAAATGAAATCTTAATGAAAGAAAGTGTCTAGCTAAAGGCATAAAAGGAAGCTTTGGTTAGGAGGCAACTCAAAATTCTAAGGTACATATGTATCTATTTAAAAAATGAATAAATAATTGCATTTTTGACCTATTCGCGACTTCTGCGCAACCGCGAACCCGATCGTTATTGTGAGCCTTTTATAATGCATTTCTTCACGAACCCAGTGGTGACCGTGAACCCTATTGTTACTAGGAGACTTGTTCAAGGCATGTGTTCATGGAGTGAGTTGTAGAACATATGTAATAAGGGGAAAAACACAGAAAAAAATCATTTCAAAAATAAAACTTTCTCGATCGTGAAAGCTCTCTCTTTCTCTCCACCTTGAAAAAATATTTTCCTTTCTCTTCATAAATGCATCAAATTTGTGTTATAAACAAAAAAATACATCAATATCTCTTCTTTTCATCATCAAAAATCAACAACAAGAAACAAATTCTCTAGTTTCTCAATTAGGCTTCTTCATTTTTGAGTTTTGAGGATTTTTCATAATTGGTCGAATTATTCCATCAATAATTATTCCTTGATGTTTAATAATGTATATACTAGTTTTATGATTGAAATTAGGGTCAGAATACTTCAATTTGTAACTTTAAGATTGAAAGTTCATTGAGGAAGTTTATCAAACACATAATATACATGCTTAGTTCTTTAAATTCTAAGAGATTTTGTGATAGTTGAAGCACGACAAATTTGAATTCCTTGATGTTAGATCTATGAGTTTAAATATCTTGATGTTTAGAGAGATTTATTATGAGTTTGGGGAATAAATATAGATATAATGATCATTTAGGCTTGTAAAATTTGAATTTTATGTGAAAATATGCATGTTTATCATGATTGGCCATTTATTTATGTTCATCAAGTCCATTGTAAGTATATCTCTGAATGAATGATATTGAATCGTAAATATTTAGTTTTTCTTTGAAATAGATAAGTTGAATAGTATTGATTATACTTGGAGTCGAACTGAATTGAAGCCTTTGTTTTGTTAGAAATGGCTTCAGAACGCAGTGGAACCAATGAGGAGGAAATCCCTCCCAAGCAATCCAAGTGAGAGATCCGACATCATCACCACCTTCCTCATCTCTTTTCTCATACTATGAGGAAGAGGAATACGTACCAAACACAGAGAACGATCCGGAACTACTCGGGTAAAATTACCCTCGCTCAAGAGATTAAAAAAAGGGGATTAGTTTTGAAAATTAGAGGTCTGAGTTACAATATATGCAAGCCCGACGTGAATGCAAGCGCTCGGGATCGAGGACAACGTGAATCGACTTTTTAGTCAAATCAGGTGGAACAACGTCTTGATGACAGGTAGATGGCAAATGTACGAAATCTATACGTTGGAGTTTTTTAGAACCCTTGAAGTTGATAGGGTGAGATTGACAAGAGATCCAGAGCCAATATCTTTCCAATTGGATAACACCGAGCACCGTCTCACTTTGGCCCAAATCACATAGCTTTTCAATCTCCTAGGTGGAGGATATTACGTTTATGAGATGAAAAACTACAACCAAAAGGAGTTTGGGCCCAACTTGACCAATTTTCCTAATAATCAGACATCAAGATGTGGCACATATGCATCGGAGGCTTCCTCACACCTATTGGCTAATTTCTTGGAATTCAGCAAGCAAATCGTGAGGCCATTTAGGGGAACATAGATTTGGATATAGATCATTTAAGATTCTCAAAAAGGATCCTTCTATATAGGGGTAAGTATCTTCTCCAACAAAAAGTGAAATATAATTTCCCGCTCCCCCAATCCGGCATTCACCTCATCCGGCGGCCTCCAAGATCGAATGAACTGGAACCTCAACTCGAGAGAAAATCAGGAATCTAGGAGTTCTCTTGTGAGAGAGGGGCCCCATGATGATAAGGTAGGTCCCTCTCATCGGCACTCAAGAGAGGAACATGATTCCAGAAGGATGAGGATGTTGGAGGACTGGATGGACAAAATGCAGCAAAGCTAAGTCGGGATGTAGAGGGATATGCGACAGACATGAAGAGACGTGCGGAGGATGATGAGTATGATAAGACAGATGGATAATCTCCATATTCTCCATCATGACTACGAAGCCAAACCTTCTCTTCCTCAACTCGCCAAGATTTTGTGAGGATCGCCAAAGTAAACAACTTCTTCTTTTCTAAACTTATTACTAGTTAGTATCAAATAAGTTTGAGGGGTGGAAGTACGGTTTACTTTGTTCATGTATTATCATTTTTCATTTCATATGGAGTTGCATTAGTTGTTTTTTTTTTTTTCATTTTTTATGTTTATTATATTTATTTTTCTTTGCACATTTAATTACTATATTAAAAATAAAGTGAGATTAGTAGATAATGGGTCTATGATAATAATATTTGATTCATTTGATGAAATGTACATTTGTGTGGACTTTTTGTGAAATAATTAATGATGTATTAAGAATGAGTTGAATTTTGAAATTTTTCTACATATATAAAAACACATTCTTAAACTTTGGTGGTTATGCCTTATATGAAAAATCTTAGTGTTTTGTAGTTTTTTGTGGTGTTGAAATAAGAAAAGTGGGTTCATGGTTTGGTATTATCGGGATTCAATTCGAATGTAAGTATCAAGGGGTTTTTATCTTGAGATTTAAATGAAAATAATGAGAAACTACGAAAATAAACTAACTGGGAAAAGTAAATGCAAGTATTTCTTACGCCTTGTGCGTATGCCCAAATTGAAATTGCAAGCAATAATGAAAATAAGCAAGTAAAAGCAAGTAAATGACAAGGTAAAACTAAGACAACCTAAAGTACAACCATGCATGCATGGTCATAAAACTTGAAATAATGCAAATTAGCAAAAAAAGAAAGCACCAATAGAAAGAGCAATAAAAGTTGACGTGAAATAACAAGAAACGAAGAGTAGATCTAGGATTTAACGAAAAACCATGCATGAAAATAAAAACCAAAATAAAGCATATGAAATAATCAGAATAAAAATGATCCGAGAATCGATCTATGATCTTGGTATGTCACTCACCTAGATTCCATAGCCAATTCACAAGATCAAACAACAATTCTAATAGCTAAGGCAAAATGCATAAATTGAAGAACAAGCATACTCATACGAAATACTCAAAATAAAAATGATCAAGGACTCGATCTATGATCTAAATGTGTCACTCACTTAGATTCCATAGCCTATTCACAAGATCTAACAATAAATCTAAGAGCTAAAGTAAAATACATAAATTGAAGAACAAGCATGAAATTGAAGGAAAGCATGAAATTAAAAGAAAGCTTACTTGAATTAAGGAAAGGAACAACAAACTTGAAATGAAATAGCAAAAATAATATCCAAGTGATGTCTTGAATTCTTGTTGAGCTTACAAACCCAAGAAAAAGCTTGAAATTAAATTTAAGATCTAGAGAGAGAAAATAAAACCCAAACCCATGCTTGGGTTGGGAGGAGAGTGTTGTTTTACAAAATGAGAGAATTTTTCTATTTATACAAGGTTTAATTGGGTTTAAATGGGCAAAATTAGACTTAAAGGCTTGAATTTCCCGGGTTTGACTAATGTTGACCCGAATTTGCACCCTGTCTTGAGGTTTGGCGCGATCTGGCGCAAGGTTGGGCGCGAGAATTGGCGCAAGGCGCTGGGTAGGAGCATTGGCGCAGGCAGACGCGACTTTAGGTGCTGCTGGGCGCTGGAATGGGCGTGCGGATGGGCGCCAGACATGTGCCCTCTTGCGCCAAGGGTGCTAGCGCAGATTTGGGTGTGGCTAGGCACACCTTGGCTAACATTCAAGAATGTTTGTCATTTTGGAGCTTGCTCTTGGCACTGATTTTGGCGCGACTTGGCTTGAACTTTGGTCCTCAATGCCTTTACCTATGAAAATAGGATTTTGAACATAAAACCCCAAGAATTTCACCAAACCTCAAATTAATTGAACCCATTTAACCATATTAAATATAAAATTAACAAGAAACACGAGAAACAACAAAACGAGAAAACAAACGAATAACCTAATAAAACTTGACTCGAAACCACTATAAACAACACTAAAACCTAATTAAAACACTAGAAAAATACCACAATTACATGCAAAACAACCACCCCACACTTATCGGTTTGTTTGTCCTCGAACAACGAAAAGAATCGAGAATGTACATGCAATGAACATTATGCAAAAAGAAAAATTCTTGTGCTTATCCTTGTTAATATGATGAAAGTATCAACATAAACTTGTTATCGCCAAGCATTGCTCGTATTACTCTTTCTCAAATGAAAACTAAATCGACGACTTCCTCTCAAATGGAATTTTGAGGGTGTTCGCTCAATTCACTCAAGTGTGTTTTTATAAGGTACGTGTATAGGCTCAAGTCGGACAATGTATGCACCTTGTCAAGATTTCACAAATCGGAAACCTAAAATCACCCATTGTACATGACCAAACAAGAATCGAAAGAGGTCTTTATTCTGGGTTGTAATGTTGGCTCTTTGGTAAGGTATGGAATATTTGGATATAGTGGCTAACACACGATCAAACGTGATCAATAACACACAAAACCCTAACTTCTAGAACCCGAAGATTTTGATCGCTTCACCCTTTCCAATTTACCAAACTTTCATTCGAAACCCTTTCGTACACTTACACACTTTCCCGACTTTTATTTCACAACAATTAGAAGCTTTTTGAATTCACTTCTTTTTACTAAAATTAGCCTTTTAAATTAGGCTTTTCACTTAAACACACACTTTATCACTTTTCGTGATTTGTGTTGGAATTATTCTTTTCTTTTTTTAATTTTTTTTCCCACATAATATATTTCCCAACTCAACCAGTCACATTTGACATATACATCCAACTATATAATCCTAACTTTTAGGCAAAGGTAAGTTAACTGTAAACTAAGAATTGTAATGTCTCTTCCCAATCAGATGAATCTAAAATAAAAAATGTCAAACTCTATAAAGAATGAACTACATATAAACAATAGCAAACTTTTAGATCAAAGTAAATCTAATACATATGAACCTCAAGAAAAAAGAAAAGTTGCACGTTATGAAATATTTGCCAATTTTGGAAATTGACAATGTCATGTACTATATATGTACAATTGTTATAACATAATAACTTAAAACTGATTTCAAATAACACAAATCACTATAGTTATCAAATTAGTATACATCAAAGCAGAAAACATATGAAGCAGATTCAAGACTATTACCAAGATGAAGAAAATTGAAATGTAAGAATCATAAACCTGTCTCTTCATCATCTTCATGTGATGAGTCTTCAGTGTTATTTGTTGATTGAAGTCCAGTGCCTGTTGAATCAATCTGAAGCCCAGTTGAACCAGTCTGAGTGTTAGTTGATTCAGATCGAGGGATAGGAGATTGACTTTGAGGGTCCTCAGGTTGGGTTTGACTGACAGTGATTGAGTTTGAGGGGCAGGAGGGGTTTGAGAGATAAGTGATTGAGTTTGGGGGACAGGTGATTGATTTTGGTGGGCAGGTGGTTGGGAATGAGTGGCAGGTGGTTGGCGTTGAGTGACATGTGATTGGGTTTGACGCCGGTTGATGTAGTTTGAGTGCCTTTAGACGGGGTGACTTCAGGGTTTTGTGGCATGTGGCTGATAGTACTGAGGCTCAAATTGTTCAGACCGTCAGATTTTCTTGTACTACTACGGGGTGTGGATGCATTAAAAGAAGTATGGTTTGCGACATATTGTCGAGGCTTTTTGTGTTAACTTTCTGTTTCTTCAATATACCTACTGGCGCCATTTCTCCGACTAAACAGAACACAATAAATAATATCATGGATCAACCATTTGATATATAAATAAATTAATAATATTATAATGGATAGTAGACACAGTTGGATACTACGTTATAAAAAGTTTGTTTAAAAAATATATTCTGTACATGAGATCTAAGATGAACAACACATATATTCAGCAATTAGATTATAAAAGAAATACAATTGTTGAAAACCATAAATTAAAAAGACCAATGTATTGAAATTATATGTTCGTCATTGAATAATTATTTAGCATCAATCTGTTTTTCATTGCTTACTTAATTATCATCAACTGGGTGAAATAATTGCAAACACAAAAGCACAGTCAAGTACCGTGGAGATGATACAACTAGCATATGGATTAAAAATTGCAAATATTACAAACAAAAGATCACAAATATTATAAACTAGATTTACATAATAAATCAAGTTATATTATATTTCATTTTACACATAACCTGCTAACAAATAATATACAATAATTTTAGCATCACAATAATCTAAGATCACAGTAAGAAATCTCATTACATAATTTCAGCATCATTAAGTCTGGAATCATCATAAATGTGATACAAAACTAACATAAGGCTACTGCACTAGTTAATGTATTCAAGATAAACATCATGGAACATATTATATAACATAATTTAGATATATACAGTAAGCATGTATATCTAAGATCAACATAAATGTGATATAAAACTAGAAAAGGTTATTACACAATCATATGTATTCCAGTCCAGCATCATAAAACATATTATGTAGTCACAAATTCAATTTAAAATAAGCATTTATACACTCACAAGAAAGCAACTGCAAATATATTCTGGCATCGCGATTACAATCTACAYTAAGCATATATGTCACTAAGCATACATAATTTTTAAATTAAAATAATCTAAGATGTACATAAATGTGATTCAGAATTAACATAAGTGTACCACATAAGTATTATCTAGCAAAATTTCAATCCACACTATGCATATATATACTCATAACAAACCAACTGCAAACATCTTTTTAGTTTAGCATAAATACACATGCCCATTTTTTCATGATATCAATATGCAATAACTTTTCCTATTATGGTGTATGATTACATATGCAATAACTATATAATAGCATTATAATGAATAAGCTGAGAAGTTGGAAGAACATATGATTACATATGCAGTAACTGTGAACATAATTACATATGGATTAACAATAATCACTAATTTAGTATTCTAGTTTTCAACACGAAAAATCACATATTAAAACTAACTAACCTAAATCTCACACACTTAAACACACATGAACAACTACCTTGTCTTGACTGCTTATGCACCGCAAGTGGAAATTTCTTCTTCTTTTTTTTTTGCAATTTGGAGAAGTTATGGGTGTGACCGATTCTTTATACTTATACTGGAAATGGTGAATATTTAGATACATGCGAATAACTAAGTATCACTAACCTTATTAGATTAGAAGCTACCAAAAATAGCTGATGTTTAGGCGCCAAAAGAAAAAAAAGACCCGCCCTTTTTTTTTAGACACGGCTGGAAATTTTCTTTTTTAGGGATAAGTTTATTTATTTATCAACATATTTATCTACAACTAAATTCATAAAAAATAGGAAATAGGGTTTCCTTAACAGGCAAAACACCAGTAAATACGATCAGTTTTAAAATTTGTAAAAAAATCGAACACAATTTTAAAATTAGGTTAAGAACATCAAAACCCAAGTAAATTCAGGCATTATCAAGCAATTAAATTTTAGAATTTTAAGTTTTAGGGCAAAAAATTTAAGGAATTAGGTTAATTAACCTGGACGATCTTCGAGACTCTCATCCCTGATGCATTTGGAGATTTCCATATCGAGCAAATTGAAACTTCAATCGGACCGTACTTTTTCTTGTCGGAGCTACCGCCGAGCAGTGGGTTCACGGGATTCTTGTGGATGGTCCTCATCTCGCATGGCAGGACGGGTGCAGGCGAGCAATTTCAGGCGCATAGAGGGTCTGGTAGAGTTCATGGTGTATTTGTACTGGAAGGGCTTTTATGCGCGGTGAAAATGGCGGATAAGGCTGAATGAGGTCGGGGAGTGCGAGAGGTAGGGTCAAGTACAATTGCCAGTTTGACCCTGATTTGATATGTGTTTTGTTAATTGGGTTGGGGGTTGGGTCGCACCCATGCCAGGCTTGTGTCCGAAATTGAACAAGTGAAAATGGGAAATTAAAGTTCAAATTATTTTTTACTAAATATGAATTTAATAATAAGTTTCGTGTTAATATATATTGTACTATATTAACATTTAAAAATAATTTTCATGTTAATATATATATTGAAAAAATAACTTATAGTAATTGTTATTGATTGGATGAGGATTTTAATTACAACATGCAATATATTATTATCTTCATTGATTATCCAAAAATTATTTTAGAACATATTTATAAATATATTATTTATTAATATTATTAGTGAATTATTGTAGTGTAAATTGCGATGAGGTGATTGACTTTGAAGGCAGATAACAGAAATCTTACAGTTTAAATCGAGTCACTATTGTTTAATGGAATCTTATTAAAGTTAAACGTTTATGAACTATGATCCTATTATACAGTAAAATCATACAGTTTAGACCAAACTATTAAATATCATTGGTTCAAAAACTAAATTTAATGATATTTTTTTACAAGACCAAACTACATTTTTTAACATATAATAATCAATTATATATAATTGAGTAGTTCGGTTGGACAAACGCTTTAATATGTCGGTTGAACAAATATCTTATGGTGAACATAGATTCGCAAGCTTTTTTAAAAGTAATATTTTGGTAGTGATTAAAAAACTTGTATTTTTATACTAGTGATACAAAATATAAAGTACCAGCTTCTAATCTCATTTATATCTAATTAGTTAAAGATAAATAAAAAAACAAATATGTAAAGTAGTTTTAATTTCCAATTGAACAACTACTATTTTGAATTCTCTAAATTTATTTGAACTAATAACTTAAATAACATATACTTCGTAAACTTCAGCTGATATATCTTGAGTATATGTATTATAACATTAATATGACTAAGAATCAATATATGCTGAAAATGTAAACCCGATAATTTGTGGATAGTCCGAGTATTCGAACTCTGAGCGTACTCTTTTTTACAATTTATAGTCCTACTATCGATATGATTCATGAATGGCATTATAAATACTGGGTTTGTTAATACGTAGTGTATGTGTACATTATGTGTACGTCTGGAAAATCAAACCAAATTACCCGCTATTTGGTTTTGAGTTACCTGATATTAAAAGAAAGTATTAGATCGATTGTGCAAAGTTGTGTAAGATTTTTGAAAACACTCGTAAATTTGATAAAAATCATAGTTCATTTCGATTCGTGTTCTAATCGACTCGACACAATTATAATTGAAACAAAATTACCCGCTATTTGATTTTGAGTTACCTGATATTAAAAGAAAGTATTAGATCGATTGTTCAAAGTTGTGTAAAGATTTTGAAAACACTCGTACATTGGATAAAAATCAAAGTTCGTATCGATTCATGTTCTAACCTACTCGACACAAATATAATTAAAGCAAAACTACCCTCTATTTGATTTGAGTTGCCTGATATTAAAAGAACGTATTAGATCGATTGTTCAAAGTTGTGTAATATCTTTGAAAACACTCGTACATTTGATAAAAATCAATGTTCGTCTCGATTCGTGTTCTTATTGACTCGACACAAATATAATTAAAACAAAAATACCCGCTATTTGATTTGAGTTACCTAATATTAAAAGAACGTATTAGATCGATTGTTCAAAGTTGTGTAAAATTTTTGAAAACACTCGTACATTTGATAAAAATCAATGTTCGTCTCGATTCGTGTTCTAATCGACTCAACTCAAATATAGTTAAAACAAAACTACCCGCTATTTGATTTGAGTTACCTGATATTAAAATAACGTATTAGATCGATTGTTCAAAGTTGTGTAAAATTCTTGAAAACACTCATACATTTGATAAAAATCAATGTTCGTCTCAATTCGTGTTCCAATCGACTCGACTAAAAAAAATTCAACCATCTAAATTTCACTCCTTTATAATCCTAATTTACTAATACAATCA
Organism: Phtheirospermum japonicum; assembly: GCA_014905375.1. NCBI lineage: Eukaryota > Viridiplantae > Streptophyta > Magnoliopsida > Lamiales > Orobanchaceae > Phtheirospermum > Phtheirospermum japonicum. The sequence goes on along the minus strand of BMAC01000964.1, from coordinate 16,180 downwards.
AGAAAGTCTTATTCTTTTTTATTAAATATACATTCAATTATGTAATTTTAACAATTAATTTAATAAAAACACTATACTCTAAATTGAATATTTTATTTGAAGTGGTCTAACTATAAACTAAATATAAATTCACCTAACATGGTAAAGTAAGCCAAATATTTTTTTTATAAGATTTAGAATTATTTATTTTTATTGTAGATGTCAAATTATGTCTTTGATGAAAATATATTTATTTGATAAAATTATTTAACTATAATAATAATAAAATATAAAAATAAATATGAATAAGCGTAAATAACTATTAATTGGGTATTAAAAATTGAATTATAAAACATACGAGCAGAAGTTCAATAAAAATTTTGAGTTTACTTTATTACTTTTGTGCAAATTGCAATCATATAGAAATAGTTCTAAATCCTAAAGAGTTTTAGGCAGATTAAATGGAATTATTCTACCAATTTGACTTTTTGTATTTAAAAAGAAATAGTTGAAATTATTGTGTCACTCATTTTATGGAGCATATTCACAATTTCATATATTTCAAGAATTAAAAAGAAACCGCAATTGAATAGAAGTACGTCTACTACACACGAAAGCGACAAATATAGTTGATAATATAACTTGAAATTTTACCTATTTTTCAGCATCATCTTCAACCTGGCGCCACTTAATTTCTTTTTTCCTTAACCTAAATCGCATGTATTGCATCATCTTCAGCCTCTGGCGCCACTTAATTTTTTTCTTCCTTAACCTAAGTCGCATGTTCAATTAGTTGCGCATAAGAAATCCACTCCTTCTCAGAATTTTTCCATTTAATCTGCCCACAAATTGGCTGTGATTGAAATATTCGCTATTGAGAAGGAATTGGCGTCATTCGGATTCTACTACCCACGCCAGAATTGTGTTGAAGAATCCTCTTGTCGGGCTGGTGAGTTCAAAATTAAAACTCATCTCCTTCAGTATTGTTTGAATGCAGTCTTATCATTTTTTTTTATTGTATTTAGTGTTTTTTGAATGTAGTTAATTTGTTAGCTATTGTCCGTCTGTGAATCCCATTTTCTGCATTTGCCACTTATAATTCGTAACTTGTATTGTGTTCTTAGAACAATTATCTGAAGCCATGATTTTATTTTCATTTAGGTTGGCTAATTTAATGTGCGCTACGTAATCTCATCTTTAGATATGTGATGTTGTTTGGGTAATTGAGCTACGTTCGATGAGTCATGTTATTAATCATAATTATTACTATTTGATTGGTCCAAATCATGATGTTATCTTGGTTCTACTTTCCCCAATAAGTCATTCTAATATTTCTCTATACATTAACCCTCTGTACATTAGTAACCTTCCTTTAGTGGTACCTGAAAATAATGGTGATTTATATGAACCTATTGTAACTGAAAACTAATGGTACAACCATATTCTTCCCTTCTGGATTTATTAAATTTTTTATTTTGCATTTTCCATCCACAAAAAATAGGATATGTTCTTTTTGCCGGTCCAAAGACTATTTTGCCCACTCTATCGTAAAGAGTCTTCACATTGATCTACCTTGAACAGCAAGTACGACACAAATAATTTAATAAATCTAGAAAGGGAGAAGATGGAAAACATCCCCTTAAACTCATGTTGTCTACTACAACATGTTAGTAGAAACCGTCATAACCGTCATAAAGCCTAGTTATCAGAATATACCCAAGGACACATGTGTATATGTGACTTCCAATCAGTGGAAGTTTTCGTGAAAGACATTGATGATGGAAGATGATATCCGAAAAACTCAAAATGAAATATGTTTGGGGCATCAATAGCAGCTGTTTTGCATGTAATTGTTGTGTTTTTCTCGTGTTTTTTAATTAGGATTTTTATGTTATTTTAGTGGTTCTGGAGTCGTGTAGCTTTGTTTTCTAGGTTATATTTCTTATTTTACAGTTTTTGTGTTCTTTGATTACACGGATTTGTATTGATTTTTATTAGTATTTTAGTTAGTTTTTCTTATTGTTTTCGGTATAAGTTGGATAAATTGAGCACATTTTCATATTTTCTTATCTCCAGCTTATTTTACCTTATTTTAATCATAATTAATTAATCTTATGTTTATTTTAGGTATTTTAAAGTATTTTGGTTTGGACATAGTCAAGAATGGGCCTACGAGTGGAGTTTCAGTGAAAACGGGCCGCGATTTGAAGTATTTAAGCTGACACTGGGTACCAGTCCGACACTGGGTTAGCCAGTGTCCGAGTCCTGCCGAGAGCTGCCCACGTTGATGCCGAGAGCTGCTCGCGTTGACCTATGCTCTGCCAACACTGGGTATGCTGATTGACACTGGGTTATCCAGTGTCAGCATAGAAAGTCTCTGTAAGTGTCGATCTGACATGCGTTGGTCGACGCCCGTCGACGCCAAAGCGCTGTAAACGCATTTTTGTGATTTCTTGGGCCCCAAGAATTGGAAGAACTATATAAACACCCTCCAAACTCGTTTTTAGACACTCCCATCCTAACCCAAGCTAGGGTTTGTGATCAAATTACTCTCAGTATCTTGGATAATTTTCTCTCTTAGGTTTTAGATTCAATTTCAAGCTTTGATGTAATTTCTTTTCTGGATTTAGATTTACATTCAAGCACCTCCTTGGGTTTGTAATCCCAAGAAGAATTCAATTACTCCCTTGGATTGTTACTTTGATGCAATTAAACTCAAGCTTGTTTCATTTCTTAGCTCAAGTAAGTTTCCTTTCAATTTCATGTTTTGTGCTTTAATACATGCTTGTTCTTCATTTTATGCTTTTTGTCTTAACACCTTGAATTCATGTTAGATCTTAAGAATTAGCTATGGAACAGATGAGTGACACATCTAGATCATAGATCAAGTCTTGGATCATCTTGATTTTGAGTTTTTCACATGCTTTATTTTTCTTTTTATTTTCATACTTTGTTTCATGCTTAATCCTAGATCTATGATTTGTTGCTTTTTGTCTTTCATAAAGTCTCAAACTCTCCCATCAATTTTCACTGTTTTATCCATTCATGCTTTCAATTCATGTTAATTTGCATTATTTGAGTCTTTATGCATAGTTGTACCTTATGCTTGCATGCTTGTACTTGGTGAAATATTGCATTTTCTTGCTTATTTTTATAATTGCTTTGCGTTTTCATATTGAGGCATACGACCGAGGCATCCGATCAATTTGCTATTTCATCTCCCAGCTTAGTTTAGATAGGTTAATTACTTTATTTTCATTTTCCTTTACTTTCCAAATCTTGAAACACATTGATTCTCTCAATCGAATTGAATTCCGATAATACCAAGCCATGAACCCGTTGATATATTTCAACACCACGAAAACTCTTCTAACAGCAGCCTTTGTTGTAATAGTTAAATATAGTTTCCTTTTGCTGTAATAACTCTACCTATCCCAGTTCCCACCATTGATGAGAGGAGTGTGCCCCTTCCTAGAATTTATCACTTCAATATAGTGTACGTATAAACTTAACTTTCATAATTTTTTTTTGGTAAATACACCAAACCTTGGGGGCTACATTTGTAATTATTTAAATTTTTTTTTCAATAAACCAAACCTCATGGACTTTATTTTTAAATTATCCCTTTAAATAATTAACATATCAAAATTGAGAATGTAAAGACAAATATAGTCGATACGAATTCAAAATAGTATAATAGTCGGGTTATATAGTCAAGATGACTTCGCCTAGAGGATGAAACCTTCTAGAATTTATCACTTGTATATACATTACATATAAACCTAATTTTTGTAAATCATTATTATTTTTATTTTTAAATTCACCAAACTTTGGGGTTATATTTGTAATTATTTAATGTTCTGTTTTTTTTTAAGTACACCAAATCCCAGGAAGAGTGTATTTAATTATTCCTTGAAATATATAATGTATCACAATGAAGAATATAAATACAACAAACCACCTGAGTTACTTGTTTTGTAATTATTCATATAAAACGTTATGATAATTAATCAATTTTTATTATTGTGCTAAACATTATATTATTATAAGTTGCAAGATATTTATAGAATATTGGATTCAGCGTAACATAATTTTTTTAGTATAAATGAGCTTTGATTGCATAATGCAAATGTATGGTTCAATGGTTTTTAGGTGTAATCTTGGGTGTTTAGCCGTTTTCTTCACACTTTCCCCTTTTGCTCTCAAAAACCTCTCCACACAAGAATTGTTGCAATTTCCTGCCATAATATCAGTTCAAGATATAAATTACTTTCACATACACATACATGTTGGTGTGTGTGTGTGTTTTGAAGATATAGCAAACACATGAGGGGGAAAAATAAAATCTTTAGCTAATTATGTAAATAGATGCATGTGCAGACACACAGTAGAAGGTGGGAGTGTGTGTGAAGCAAAATAATATAAAATAATGAATTAAAAACCTGTTTGATAGTGAGTGGAGATTGTTTCCTGAGAAGGTCAAGTACGGATTGAACTCTCTGTTTCTCTTTGAAAAAGAAAACACCCCTAAGGTTTGATCATGTGTCGAATGTAGTAAGAGGTGATAATAATAGTTAGATTCAACTGTAATAAATTTAGTAGTTTTTAGTTTTTTTTATAATTTTCGAAAAATCTGGAGATTTATGTAATTAAACTAAACCTCAGGGATCATTTTTGTAACTCCTCAAATTTAACTGTAATTCCACAAATTTAACAGTGCTACCCCTTTGAATCAATAAGTATATATAATAAATAATGAGATAAAGAAAACAGTTCACTTTTATTTGACAAAGAAACAAACATTTAGGGTGGGTAAGAATATTACTCAGCTCAAATCAGATAATCGTAACTTCTGAAGTTCAACCAATATAATATACTAATATAAACATGAACACAATTTTCAATTAAAACTAAAATCTTTATACTGTAATATAAACATGATATACTAATTAACTTAGAACTTTTATTTCAACCTTGAAACCATAACAAAAAATAAGAAGGAACACAATTGTGAGGCAAAGCAACTAACCTGAATACCAATTAATTTTCACAAGTGAATTTGCTAAAATGAGACCAAATCCGCTAACAGATAAATGTGCATTTAATCTGTCCTTTCACGTTTCTTTTAGGACTTGTAAGGTTCACTTTTATCATTGGACAAGATTATAAATAGACAAAAAGAGATCGAGAGGACGAACTGGAGACAAGGAAAATCAAGTGTTGAACTCTCTAACTCTGAAAACAGTTTTGTAAGGTGCTAGTTACCGGCTGATCAGTATATTTCTCATAGGCAGCAACTTCAGACAATTATAACACAAAGTGCTAACTTCGTCAATATGCCATCATTATATTAAGAAAATCCCATATAATTATCTGCCTTGTTCTATTGTCTATGCATTATTGTGGGTCCTATTTTAACTTAGAGATACATGACTCTTCAACTTCATATGATATGCAAACACGCCATGAATCTGTTTCAGAGATATGGTAAAATACCATATGCTACAACTCAGTGTGCACTCGAAACAGATACGATATAAACCATGAATAAAATTACTGAATCATAACCAGGAAGATGTTCCTTGAAATGTGCTCTAACTTTAAACAACAGCTATCCATGATACAAAAGATCAAATATTTCCAAAAGGAAAAGAAAAATGAAGAAAAAAAAGTTATCACTTATCTCCAATTGTATCAGCAAGTGTAGAACAACTACCCCTGGTTAAAAACTTGGTGCATTTACAAAATGGTATTTAAAAAAAAAGCTTCTACACTAATTTGTATATGATAATAATTACAAAAATAACCCTGTGAAATGTAAATTTTAGTAAATATGGTCTCTTAATACCTATTACGTGAAATACGATAGAACCTCATTTGTATTTCTAACTCAAACAAGCAGTTATAAAATTGGCTATATTCATCATAATCAAATACTAAAATTGTTCCTCTACTTATTCTCCTGATATGTTAGCATCATTGTGTCTGAAAATATTTTATTCATCAAAATTCATTCCTTATGACAATTTTCTGAAGTTAGTCAAACAGAAAACTTGTAGTTTGATTCCTTTAACAATATCCATTTTTAAATTCTCCCCCACCCACCCCCCCACCCCCCGAAAATTATGGATGAGATTGTACTGCTAGGTTGATATTTTAATTATTTATGTATGCTTATTGATATTGTTCGTGTCGTGTATTATTTTCGACTTTTGTGCTGCACTATAAATCAATGACCCTTTTATTGTTTTATGTTATAGGAACTATCATTGTAAAATCCCGTAGCTGAAAATGGAGAAGAGTTGGATGCATGCTACCAAATATTCGGATGCTTATGTGGATGGAGTTAATAAGTTTATACAGTTTTTTGAATCACATATGGGTAAGGAGTGCAATGTTCGATGCCCATGTGTGCGCTGTTTGAACTTAATATTTTAAGACCAACAAATAGTTAAAGATCATATTATGCTTCGGGGGATGGATCTAGGTTACATCACATGGTTTTATCATAATCAAATGCAAGTAATCGACGGAGTACACATACTAATGAGGATGTTGAAATTGATGACGAGCCTTTGGATAAATATAGGACAGACGATGAAGACGATGGTGTTGATGTCATGTTGCTCGACCTCAACAAGCAATATGATCGAGAAGACAATGTTGGTGATGTTCCAGCATATCTCGAGGAGCTGATAAATGGTGCCCAGATGGAACTATACCCTGGATGTAAGAAAATTTTGAAGACATCTTTTATTATATAATTTCTCCACTTGAAGTGTATAATAAGTTGAGTAATAAAACCGTCGATATGCTTTTGCGCTTGATGAAATACTCTTTTCCGGATGGTGAGACACTTCCAAGTATGTATTATGAAGCTAAGAATTTTTTGCACGAGCTGGGATTGGGATATGAATGAATTCACACATGCAAATATGACTGTACTTTATTTTGGAAAGAGAATGAAAAATTGGAGGCATGCCCTGTTTGTCAGACTTCTCGATGGAAACTCAATGATGGTGTGGGGAAGAGGTTACCGCACAAGATTTTAAGGTATTTTCCATTGAAACCAAGGCTCCAACAACTTTTCATGTCCCATAAAACATCAAAAAAGATGGTGTGGCACACAGAAAAATGAGTCCTTGATGAATATATGAGGCATCCTACAGATTCTGCAGCATGGACACACTTTGATAAAGAGTATCCCTGGTTTGCAAACGATCCTAGAAATGTTAGACTAGCTTTAGCTGCAGATGGTTTTAACCCATTTGGAAACATGAGCACCACTTACAGCATGTGGCCAGTCATTCTAGCCCCGTTGAATCTTCCCCCTTGGGATTGCATGAAAGGTCCGTTCCTTTTCTTTTCTTTGCTGATTCCAGGAATGAATTCACCTGGGAAAGATACTGATATTTCCTTGCAGCCATTAATCAAAGAGTTGAAAGAATTGTTCGTTGAGGGGGCAGAGACCTTCGACGTTTCTTCAAAAAAACTTTTCAATTGCATGTTTCAATTTTGTGGACAATAAATGACTTTCCAGCATATGGCGACCTGTCCGGGTGGAGTACTAAAGGGTACATGGCATGTCCGGTTTTTAATGACTAAACTTATTCCGTGCGACTACGTAGCAAGATATCTTATACGGGAGGATGTCTTAGTGCAGCTGGAGAGACTGCAGAACTCTAATACAAGGGAAGCGTGGAAACAACAAGAAAAGGAAGTGGGAGCCCGAGGAGTTAAATTGGACCAAGCATAGCATTTTTTTTTTCAATTTGCCCTATTGGAGTAAGTTGAAATTACGGAATAATTTAGATGTAATGCATATTGAAAAAAATATATGTGAGAGTATATTAGGAACCTTGATGAGTGTAGATGGGAAAACAAAAGATACGATGAAGGAGAGGCTAGATTTAGAGGACATGCAAATTCGTGAGGAGTTGCACTTAGTCAGGCGAAGAAAACCAGCTGCTTATTATGTTATGTCAAAGAAAGAGAGACAAGACTTGTTTGAGTTTATAAAGTCTGTTAAATTTCTGGATGGGTATGCTTCCAATATCTCTCGTTGTGTTAGTTCAAGCGACCACAAGTTATCTGGGTTGAAAATCCATGACTGTCACGTACTTTTACAATGAACACTTCCTGTCGGGATTCGCGGATCCTTAAATAAAGAAGTGCATGAGGTACTGACCGATTTAGGTCATTTTTTTCAATACCCGTGCAGCAAGAAGTTGGAAAGAAGTGAATTGGAGAAAATGAGGGAAGATATTTGCTTGATTTTGTGTAAACTTGAAAAAATATATCCTCCAGCTTTCTTCGACATCATGGTTCATTTGCCTATTCATTTACCGGATGAGGCATTGCTTGGTGGCCCAGTTCAATTCAGGTGGATGTATCCCATTGAACGGTAATAATACTAAATTATGAACTTTTAATTGAATCAGAACTTATATTTCTACCATGCCGATTATTATATATAGTTTTCATTGGTTTTAAAAAATTTGTAATTGAATCAAACTTTATATTTGTCATCATGCTGACTTTTTTTTTCTGATAGATTTCTATGTGGCTTGAAGCAGAGTATGCGCAATAAAGCTCATCCCGATCAGTGGCCGAAGCATACATCGCAAAAGAGTGTTTAACATTTTTCTCGATGTACTTACAGGGAATTGAAACTAGATTTAACCGAGATGAGCGGAATAGTGATAAAAAATTGATGATAGTCTATCAATATTCTCACAAAAATACCACCATTTCGGAGCAACAAAACTTGAAGATTTATATGAGGAAGAGTTCAATGCACTACAGTGGTTTGTCTTCCAAAATTGCGAAGAGGTTGCACCATTTTTGGAGTAAGTATTGTATAAATCTTTTTTACACATTCTAATTAATTTTAATTATTTAATAAATCTGAATTACTTTTTTATATTCATTGTAGGAAGCACAAGGAAGAGCTTTTGTTGGGCAATTGTGCGAATTTAGTCCAGGAACATAAAGAGAAATTTCCGGCATGGTTCAAAAAACATGTAATGTTATATTTAAAGTAAATACAAAGTATTTTATAAGCGTATGGATTAATTTTTGTTATTCTTCTTTACAGATGACTAAGTTATATGGCGAGGATCCATCACAGGTAAATGAATCTTTATATTCACTCGCATGTGCACCTCAGAAGTGTGTAAGAAAGTTTTCTAGTTGCATCGTGAACGGGGTAAGATTTTTAACTGAACAACGTGGGGTTTTAGTGGAGGGTAACCATGGAGATGACATCATTGATTTTTATGGGGTTTTAAAGGATATTATTCAACTAGATTATGTCAAAGATAGGCAGGTTGTTTTACTCAAATGTGATTGGTTTGATCTTGGAAGAAAAAAAGGTACAGGGATACAAAAAGACGGAAATATCGTAAGTGCCCGAGTTGCTGGAAAATGGTACAAGGATGACTCTTACATATTAACTGACCAAGCAAGGCAAGTTTTCTACACTAATGATCCTAAATTAGGACATGATTGGCGTGTCGTGATACCATTCCAGTGTAGGCATGTTTATGATGTTACGAAGATGCACGATGAAGAAATGGACGTCGATGTTGTTTTGTCTATGGAAAATGTTGTATATCATGAGAATGATACAAACAATCTGCTTGAAGTTAATCACAGTGAAATACATTCATTAAATAGGGATGACGTGGACGTAGAGGTCATTGATGAGCCGATTATTGCAAGGTCACCTGAAGTTGTTGAGGTACCAAACTTAGATGATGTTGATGAGTTAGATGGCACGTTACTTGACTATTGCACCAGCGATGAATATTCTCAAAAAATGACGAATCTGATAATGAGACAGACGCAGTCAGTGATGATGATAATCGAGAATATTGGTGAGGTATAAATTTATATTTTTTTTCTTAATCTCACAAGATTATTTTGGTACAAAAGATTACTATGTGTTTGGCATGTTCTTCATTTTTTTTTCTTAATCTCACATGTTTAGCATGTTCTTTATTTTTTGTATGTGTTTGTTTTGGAAGCAAATTCTTGTATGTGAAATGTATCTCTGCTTTGTTTTCTAATCTTGACGTTATTTGCAGTTTTTGCAGAAATATGTTATGTGGATGAAGATGTATTGGTTGAAATTTATCAAGTTGCGAGGTCTTATGATTCTTAGGTTGAATTTGATCTGAATGTTTCTCCCTTGGACTTGCATAGGATTGTGTGAGTAAAGCTCGTTCCTCTCTTCGGATTTTAGTGTCACTCGAGGTCTTTGTCTCTTACCCTGAAGAATAAACGATTTAGTGTTGACGGATGGATTTTTGTCTCGTGCAGGGAACGAATACTTTCAGGAACCTATCTAGTGAAATAGTAGTGTTATATGCTTAACAACTATTGGCTTTTGGATGAGACAATTACCTATTTATGGCTTTTATATTTTCTTTTGTCATTTTCATTTTAATGAAAATGAATGATGGGCTGTTATCAATAGCTTGTGTTCTTATGTATATATGTTCTCCAATTATGAGCATGTAATAGACGCGTAATAATATGGTTCTTGGAGAGATCTAGAAATGTCAAACCTTTGATTTGACCCAATGACATAGGTATTGAGCCATTATCATATGTTTCTGACCAAACTGAAATAATAAAGAAGAGGTATATGGCCAATGTTGCTAGGAAGATGATTTGTGATCATGCCAAGTTCAAAACCGTGTACTGTTGCATGATTCTGTGGCTTTAAGTACAGTACTGTTGCATGATTATAGTTTCTAGCAAAATTGAAATAATACAAAAGAGGTATATGGCCAATGTTGCTAGGAAAATGATTTGTGATCATGCCAAATTAAAAACCGTGCACTGTTGCATGATTCTGTGGCTTTAACTACGTGTACTGTTGCATGATTATTTTGCAAATCGTCCATTTGTTAGCAAGGATCGTAGTTCAAATATTTATATACTTGCAATTATTTTTAAAACTTTTTCTTTACATGGCTAGTCTTGATAATTAAAATTAATAAATTGTCCAATTATCACATATGCGGTTTTCATTCTACAACTTTATTTTAATTAATATATTTATTTGTCGTTAGTTTTTTTTATATTGTTGATTACTTCAAATACTATACAATATATAGTAATTAAAATTAATTACTATTACATTCATAAAAATTAATGAGAAATACGATGATTTTAATGACACAAATATGCAATGATACCAAATATCATCTAATTATTATCAAATTGTTATCGGAAGAGTCTCCTAAATCTGGTCTGAATTTGTAACAAAAATAAAATTACAATGACAAATTCATATTTGACGTCAAAATAGAACTCTTTCGTGTCAAAATAATATCGTCGCCATTTTTCTAGAACTGATGACAAATTGTAGCGTTTTCATGAAAAGAAACTTGTTGTGACACCAAATATCGTCACCGTTATTCAAGGGGACATTAGTGATAAAATTGATTCTGTCACAACTAGAAATTTATCGTGACACCCAATTCTCGTCACATTTTATTTTATGCTTGTCATAAAATGGGTTTTCCGAACCATTTTTTTATCCCAAAATTGTGACAAAATACATTGAAACGTCATCAAATATAAGTATTCATGACGAAATCGGTGAACAACTGTGACAAAAATAAATGTTATCATACAAGGGTGTTATTCTATGACGAAATTAAAAAACGTCACTATGTTTAACATACTATGACAAATTTTTATGCGTGGAAAAAAAATCGTCACCAAACATCAGATTTCTTGTATTGACTTGCTTGGTAGATCAGTCCATTTACTGAGTTGAACAACCAGGTGATTGGGAGCGACTGCTCGAACCAGCTCTTCACTCTATGACTTTTGTTATAGTGCACTCGGTAGGTAATAATGTGACTCTCTCACAAGACAAGTGTAATAATGCTACCCTTCTAGATATGCATTATAATACATCAAAGGCATTGGCATGTGGCGCCTTTATTCACAAAAGGCAGACAATAGTTGAGGGGTATAAATACCTCTTAGGATCAAGCATTATAGAAAATGTAAACTAGAGGTAAAAGACATGCAAAACATAAGTGAAGAATACAAAAAAAAAAAAAAAGAATAGAAGGTTTAACGCAAACATTCTCACGTAAGATTCAAAGTAATAAAAGCTCGTTATTGGGATAAAAAGTAAAAAGGTATATTTTCCAATAAAAAGAATAAGCCTTAAATCTGTCATCACCACATCCATTCTCATATCGGTTCTTAAGCTAAAGTTCATCCCCAAAGGACAGTTTTAGCTCGGTCTAGGCGGCCATCTTCAAGTTCCTTATATTTTCCCCTTCTTTCGTAGATCGAAAGCATAATACACTACGATCACCCCCTTCTCTTTTTAACCTAATTTCATATTAAGGATAATGCGATGACCACTTTATTTTTTGGGCGTCAACACACAACAGGAGTGGAGAAATGGGGCCCTCATAACATATCTGGAGAAATTAAAATAACCATTGGGGCACATTAATTAAAATAGAGATTCTAGCTGAATATAGAACCCCATCAAATATCTGTGAACCCAAACTGTAGAAGAACCGCTAATGAATATATTCAGCCAAGTGTACCAAATGCTTTTTGAATATCTATTTTGAGGACATGTTGTAGCTTGAGTGTCGATTTCTTAAGCAATCGTAAGCTTTCGAGTTATTAACAATGTAATCATGTATTTGCTTCTCTCGAATGAATCCAAATTGGCACATAGAGACATAATCACCAATAATCGACCCTAGTTGTGTTGGTTAAACTTTCATTATCACTTTGAAAAGAAGTTGCATAGAGCACTCGACTTATATTCCTCAACCCAACTCACACCCTTAACGTTTTGGATAACAAAAATGAAGTTGGAATTTAGACCTATCTTGAATAGAGCACAAAACAAATAAGTGCCTAACATTAGGGTCGTAACTAATGTGAAGCAAGTGAGGCGACTGCGTTAGAGCCTCATGTACATGGAGGATCATCGGATCTTAATTTATCAAACTTAAATATTTTCTTTCTTTTTTAATTAATACATAAAGATCAGAAATTCAGTTTTACCCCCCAGATAATATTGTAGAGTGTGATATGTATGTATATGTGTATGTGTGTATATATATATATATATATATTCTATGAATGATTATGATCAAGTGAGAATGAGTCCTAGTATAAGAAATAAGAATGATTTATAGACAATAGACTTCGAGATGATGATTTCATCGTGACATCACATTTGATAATGTCAGCGAGGGTTTCGATGCACTAATAAAATATATTGTGCAATTTCTCATATACTATTGTACATATTCAGCGGTAATATTGTGCATATCATATAACTAAAGTTGCAATAATAAGTCATTAATAACATAATTAGTTATTGTATCTTTACACAATTGCGATATAAAACTTATAAAAAAATCACCACCTACACTTACAATACTTTTAATATCTATAATCAATTATTAATATCATAATTTATCATTACATTTATGCAAATTGGTGATTTCAAATTTCAAAAAAAATAAAAATATGACTATTTGTGTTTGTTCAGTGACATTATTGTGCATATTATGGAACTAATGTTGCAATAATCATTAATGACCAATGTGCATTTTCTTTAACACTACTAATGTGTGTTTTCGGTGGCACTAATGTCCATAACATGAAACTAATGTTTCAATAGTCGTTCAATGACTATTGTGCATTTTCACTACACTATTGTACATTTTCTCTAAAAGCAATGTGCATATTCAATTGGTTGATGATATCATACCCAATTTTATATTCATGCCCCATATTGCTTAAGTTCATGTACATTAGTGCATGAGAAGGTGCACAATATAATTATCAAGTCTTAATAAACGAATATATATATTTAAACATTTTTCTAAGTTTTTTTTAAGAATAGTTATTCTTGATATAGAATAATAATTAAATTATGACATCATTATTAATAAATCTAAAGGCACAATCAAATATGTTGATATCATCATTATCAAATCTAGTGGTTGAAGTTAATTCTTATTTCTCACACCCCATTCTCAGTTGAACTCATCTATCTATCTATCTAGGGGCAAACACTTGTGTTAGGCCAGATTAACGGGTCATGACCCGTTAGGCCATTTGACCCGATACTATAATGTATTGGTTTTTATACTGTGATGTATTGGTTTTTGTACTGTAAAGTATTAGTTTTCCATAAATCTCTGACCCGTGCTACGATGTATTGGTTTTTGTACTGTAATTTTTTTGTACTATGATGTATTGATTTTTTTTTTATTATAATGTATTGGTTTGTGCATTATAATGTATTGATATGAAATTTGGGCCTAACGAATGATCCGTTAGTCCGACCTAACAAAAGTGTTGCCCCTATCTAGGACTTTTCTACTGATAGGTACCCGTTGTACTTGTCTATGGACAAGTATCCTCTAAATGAATTACATATGTTAAATAGTGAATAATATTTATTGTTGTAAATAATAATATTAATTTGCAAATATCTTATTCGACCTTCAAATTTAAAAATCAATAAGAAATATAAAGTGTATATAATAACTCTATAAAAACATAAAAATTATCCAAAAAAAAAATAGAAATAAATATAAAAATTGAAGAAAATATAAAATATGTAAAATTATCTAAAATAAATATATAAATATATAAATGATTTATTAATAAATTGAAAAACCCGAAAAATGAAAAAATAATTCTTAAATATTTTCAAATAATATAGAATAAAGTTGGAAAAAATCTATAAAATCATATAGATAAAAATATAAGAACTTATAATTAAATTATAAATAATTATATAATAAATATGAAAAATAAAAAACTAACCACAACCTACTAGTAGAATTAAAGTAAAGAGAAAATCCATAATATAAGTTAAATTATCTATAAACATATATAATTAAGTTCTAGAAGTTATTAAATTAATCTAAGAATAAGAAAATCGAGAAAAGTATAAAATAAAATTTGAAAAAAATAAAATCAATAACAAATATAATAATATATAAAACAAATCTGAAAATATAAAATATATAAAATAAATCTGTAAAAAAATATTAAATAAATCTTAAAGGCTAAATATAAATATAAAATACACACAAAAATACACACACACACACACACACACACACACACACACACACATATATATATATATATATATATGTATATATATATATATTTATCTAAACAATTAGTTTATAAATCAGAAAACCCAAGAAAATTAAAATAAAAATATAAATATTGTCAAACGATATGAAAGAAAAGTGATTTTCTTATAAGTTCATATAAATAAAATATAAAGACTTATAATTAAATTAAAAATATTTACTTAATAAATATGAAAAAGGAAAAATAAACATAAAAATCTCTAATATTTTAAAATTAAACATAAAGTCGTAGCAACAAAAATTTACCATTATATTCTACAAAATTATTATTGAATCTAAAAACAAACACCGAAATCAAAAAATGTGATAAATATAAAATAGAAAATAAAATGTAAACATAGTAAAATGAATAACAAAAATAAAAAAAAATTATAATTTGATTCTAAAAAATTATGTAATAAGTTTGTTAAAGAGAAAAATCTATAATATAAGTAAAACATGAATAATGAGGCAACAAAGAGGAAATAATAAATAAACTGATAACAAGAACTTGTCCTTTTTGTCATATCTTATTTTTGGACTAAACTCGGTGATGCGGGGACAAGCCCAATGGAGTCATATAATTTAATTAGTCTATACGTGATTTGGCTAAGACTTGGATGACCGAGCTTTGACCCATAACGATTCACAAACTTGACCATGGATTTTTTTTCTTTTCACAGCTAAACAATTTATCGTGACAGCCCATTCTCGTGCATAATTATTATATGTTTGTCATAAAATGGGTTTTGCGAACAGTTTTTTTTTTGTCATCGCAAAATTGTGACAAAATACATTTGATCGTCATAATTATGATTATTCGTGACGAAATTCGGTGAAACAACTGTGACGACCATAAATGTTGTCATAGAAGAGGGTGTTATTCTATGACGAATGCAAAACCGTCACTATTGTTTAACTATACATGACGAAATTTTGTGCGTGGAAAAAAAAATTGTCCACTGAACAGCCAGATTTCTTGTAAGTGTAATAATAATAATTTTATTTTATTGTTTTGGGAAAACGAGAAAAAAAAA
>BMAC01000963.1:292800-307220 GCA_014905375.1 Phtheirospermum japonicum | reverse complement strand
CAAAAATCACGGAGGATGCGGTGATGAGATTTTTGTGGAAAAACATTGTATGCCGATTTGGTGTCCCTAGGATTTTGGTCTCAGACAATGGCAACCCAGTTCATGGGTGCCAGAATTAAGGCCTGGTGTGTGAAAATGAAGATTAATCAGCACTTCAAGTCTCTCTACCATCCACAGGCCAATGGTCAAGTTGAGGTGACAACCGAATACTTGTACAAGGAATTAAAACATGACTGGAGAAGGCTGGAGGCAGATGGGTCGACAAGCTTAGTTCAACTCTATGGGCGTACATGACTAATCCCAATGAGAGTACAGGGGAAACACCATTTAGTCTGGTTTATGGCATGGACGCTGTGGTCCCCGCTGAGATTAATATGGAAACTCATCGAGTCCCAGAACTTCGTTGAAGAGGCAAAATGAGGCTATTGATTCAGGATGCTCTGGACTTGGTGGAG
Source organism: Phtheirospermum japonicum (assembly GCA_014905375.1). Classification (NCBI taxonomy): domain Eukaryota; kingdom Viridiplantae; phylum Streptophyta; class Magnoliopsida; order Lamiales; family Orobanchaceae; genus Phtheirospermum; species Phtheirospermum japonicum. The sequence continues at coordinate 306,765 of BMAC01000963.1, read as the reverse complement.
GAAAAGAGGGAAAGAGCTTGCTGTAAGGATGGAACATATTAAAGGGAAGAATCAAAGCAGCTTATGATAAATCTGTGGTCAAAAGACATTTTTGGGTAGGAGATCTGGTACTGAGAAGAGCTGATTTGGGAAAAGCCAAAGGAAAGCTGGATGTTACGTGGCAAGGGCCACTCCGGGTCACCCAAGTCTTAGCAGGCGGTGCTTATAAACTAGAAGAACTGAATGGAGCTGAGATTCCTCGCGCGTGGAATATCGCAAATTTACGAAAATTGTATGTGTAAATGTGATCTTACAATTTTTTATTAATATAATGCAGGTTTATTCCCGTTAGCCAATACATCTTCGTACAAGCCAGGATTGGCTAAAGGGCGGATGCCCCATTTTCCTGACCTAATTGTCAGTTTAATCAAGGATTGGCTAAGGGCGGATGCCCCATTTTTCCTGACCCTGATTGTCAGTTTAAACCAGTATCGGCTAAGGGCGGATGCCCCTGTTGATAGTCGACCTGGCATAGGTAACTAAATAGAAAATAGTGAGCGCATCTGACCAAGTCCGGGCCAATGGGACGCAAAGAATCGAGTTGGGTTGTCGAATTGCACACCAGCTCTCTCGTTGAGCTGCCAAGCATGAGCTGTTGAGCATGACCTGCTGAGCTGCCGAGCATGACCGCGCTGCCCGCGAGCTGCCAAGCATGAGCTGTTGAGCATGACCTGCTAGGCTGCCGAGCATGACCTGCCGAGCTGCCCAGCATGACCTGCCAAGCATGAGCTGTTGAGCATGACCTGCTGAGCTGCCCAGCATGAGCTGCCAAGCATGAGCTGTTGAGCATGACCTGCTGAGCTGCCGAGCATGACCTGCCGAGCTGCCCAGCATGAGCTGCCAAGCATGAGCTATTGAGCATGACCTGCTGAGCTGCCGAGCATGACCTGCCAAGCATGACCTGTTGAGCTGCCGAGCATGACCTGCCGAGCTGCCCAGCATGAGCTGTTGAGGCATGACCTGCTGAGCTGTCGAGCATGACCTGCCGAGCTGCCAAGCATGACCTGCCGAACTGCCCAGCATGAGCTGTTGAGCATGACCTGCCGAGCTTCCCAGCATGAGCTGCCAAGCATGAGCTGTTGAGCATGACCTGCTGAGCTGTCGAGCATGACCTGCCGAGCTGCCAGCATGACCTGCCGAGCTGCCCAGCATGAGCTGTTGAGCATGACCTGCCGAGCTTCCCAGCATGAGCTGCCAAGCATGAGCTGTTGAGCATGACCTGCTGAGCTGCCGAGCATGACCTGGCCAAGCTGCCCAGCATGAGCTGCCAAGCATGAGCTATTGAGCATGACCTGCTGAGCTGCCGAGCATGACCTGCCGAGCTGCCCAGCATGAGCTGCCAAGCATGAGTTGTTGAGCATGACCTGCTGAGCTGGCCGAGCATGACCTGCCGAGCATGACCTGTCGAGCTGCCCAGCATGAGCTGTTGAGCATGACCTGCTGTGCTGCCGAGCATGGACCTGCCGAGCTGCCCAGCATGAGCTGCCAAGCATGAGCTGTTGAGCATGATCTGCTAGGCTTGCCGAGCAGGACCTGCCGAGCTGCCCAGCGGTCATGCTCAACAGCTCATGCTTGGCAGCTCGGCAGGTCATGCTCGGCAGCTCAGCAGGTCATGCTCAACAGCTCATGCTTGGCAGCTCAACGAGAGAGCTGGTGTGCAATTCGACAACCCAACTCGATTCTTTGCGTCCCATTGGCCCGGACTTGGTCAGATGCGCTCACTATTTTCTATTTAGTTACCTATGCCAGGTCGACTATCAACAGGGGCATCCGCCCTTAGCCGATACTGGTTTAAACTGACAATCAGGTCAGGAAAATGGGGCATCCGCCCTTAGCCAATCCTTGATTAAACTGACAATTAGGTCAGGAAAATGGGGCATCCGCCTTTAGCCAATCCTGGCTTGTACGAAGATGTATTGGCTAACGGGAATAAACCTGCATTATATTAATAAAAAATTGTAAGATCACATTTACACATACAATTTTCGTAAATTTGCGATATTCCACGCGCGAGGAATCTCAGCTCCATTCAGTTCTTCTAGTTTATAAGCACCGCCTGCTAAGACTTGGGTGACCCGGAGTGGCCCTTGCCACGTAACATCCAGCTTTCCTTTGGCTTTTCCCAAATCAGCTCTTCTCAGTACCAGATCTCCTACCCAAAAATGTCTTTTGACCACAGATTTATCATAAGCTGCTTTGATTCTTCCTTTAATATGTTCCATCCTTACAGCAGCTCTTTCCCTCTTTTCCTCCACCAAGTCCAGAGCATCCTGAATCAATAGCTCATTTTGCTCTTCAACGAAGTTCTGGACTCGATGAGTTTCCATATTAATCTCAGCGGGGACCACAGCGTCCATGCCATAAACCAGACTAAATGGTGTTTCCCCTGTACTCTCATTGGGATTAGTCATGTACGCCCATAGAGTTGAACTAAGCTTGTCGACCCATCTGCCTCCAGCCTTCTCCAGTCATGTTTTAATTCCTTGTACAAGTATTCGGTTGGTCACCTCAACTTGACCATTGGCCTGTGGATGGTAGAGAGACTTGAAGTGCTGATTAATCTTCATTTTCACACACCAGGCCTTAATTCTGGCACCCATGAACTGGGTGCCATTGTCTGAGACCAAAATCCTAGGGACACCAAATCGGCATACAATGTTTTTCCACAAAAATCTCATCACCGCATCCTCCGTGATTTTTGCTAAGGCTTCATCCTCCACCCATTTACTGAAATAACCAATGTCCACTATTAAGAACTTCTTTTGGGCAGGGGCCGTGGGGAAAGGCCCAACCAGGTCGATCCCCCATTTGGCAAATAGAGATAGAGAGCGTCATGAGCTCTTCCTCAAGCTTGTGTATTAAGGACGAGTTCTTTTGACATTTATCACAAGTCCGCACAAAATCCTCCGCTTCTTTTCTTAGCTGGGGCCAGAAGTATCCTGCTCTCAGGACCTTACTCGACAGAGCTCTAGCACCCATGTGATTGCTACAACACCCTTCGTGGACTTCTCTAAGAATATGAGTTCTCTCTTCCGAACCCAAACATCGTAGAAGGGGCTGTCCAAATCCTCTCCGGAAGAGTTCTCCTTTAATTAAGCAAAATCGGGCAGACCTAGTCCTCACCGTCACTGCTTCTTTCTTGTCTTTTGGCAGCTCTCCCTTCTCCAGATATGTTTTGATAGAGTGTCGCCAGTCCTGTCTAACTTCTTCTAGGGCGTGTATCTCCTCTTCCCCAAACTCTCGGTATGCCATCAACAGGGTGATCATCTTTTCCCGGCAGTCTGTTGCTGAACTGGCTACTTTGGCTAGGTAATCGGCCCGTTCATTTTCTTCCCTATGGATTTGATGGATTATCAATGAGCTCATGCCATTCTCCAACTCCCGAAATTGGGTTAAATATTTTTGCAGATGTTCCTCTCTAGTTTTAAATTCCCCATTTACTTGTTTGCATATCAACTTCGAGTCTACCCTGGCACACACCCGATCTGCGCCTAGGTCCTTTACCATCCGCACTCCTCGAAACATGGCCTCATACTCTGCGGCATTATTGGAGAGAGGATAATTCATGCGGATAGCGTATTCCGTGGTGGTTCCTTCTGGGTCTATCAGCACAACTCCTACACCACAACCGAGGTTGCTAACAGATCCATCGGTGTAGATCGTCCATTCTTTCGCTTCTTCAGAAGGTCAAGTCATTTCTTGCATGAAGTCGACCAGCGCCTGAGCTTTAATTGCCATTCGCGCTTCGAAATTAATGTCGAACTCACTGAGTTCGATTATCCACTTCACTAAGCGTCCCGAGGCCTCTGGTTTGTCCATGATTGTCTTCAACGGTAGATTAGTTCTGACCACAATGTTGTGTGAGAGAAAATAAGGGCGTAGCTTACGGGCGGTTCCGACTAGAGCAAGCATGGCTCGCTCCAATTCTACATAACGCAGTTCCGCCTCATGTAAGACCTTGCTCGAGTAGTAAACCGGTTTTTGCGCTTTTCCTTCCTCCCTGATCAGGACCGTGCTAACCGCTTGCTTCCCCACAGACAAATACAAGATCAAAGGCTCCCCCTGGACAAGTTTTGTAAGCAAGGACATGTTGGCCTGATACTCCTTCAACTTTTGAAATGCATCCTAGCACTTGTCATCCCATTGGAACCGAGATCTTTTCCGTAAAGCTTGGAAAAATGGTAGTCTCTTCTCAGCCAAACGCGAGACAAACCTACTCAAGGCCGTTATTCATCCAGCCAAGCATTATATTTCTTTAATATTTCTCGGAGGCTGCATATCCATAATTGCCCGAACCTTTTTAGGATTAGCTTCGATACCCTTCTCTGTCACCATGTAGCCCAGAAATTCTCCAGCTCTTACCCCGAACATTCATTTTTTTGGGTTGAGCTTCATTCTGTACCTTCTCAGGGTGTCGAAGGTCTCCTTTAGATCCCCCACGTGTGCAGTCGCTTTCACACTTTTCACCAGCATATCGTCCACGTAGACCTCCATATTCCTCCCAAGTTGATTCTTGAACATTTTGTCCACCAACCGCTGGTACGTGGCTCCCGCATTCTTAAGCCCAAACGGCATGACCACATAGCAATATGTCCCTTTTGGGGTTATAAAACTGACACGCTTTTGGTCTTCCTTGGCCAATCAGATTTGGTGATAGCCCTGCGAGGCGTCCTCATACTTAGGAGCTCGCAACCCGAAGTGGAATCGACCAGTTGGTCTATCCTCGGCAACGGACAGTGGTCCTTGGAGAAAGCCTTGTTAAGGTCACGAAATCTATGCACATCCGCCAATCTTCCTCTGTCTTGGGCACTAAAACTGCATTAGAGAGCCATTCTGGAAATTATATTTCCTGAACGTGCCCAGCTTTCAAGAGCTTATCCACCTCTGCCTCAATAATAGCCTCCTTCTCTGGCCCAAAATTCCATTTCTTCTGTTTGACTGGCTTTATTGCCGGGCTAATGTTGAGGCGATGTTCAGCCACTTCTGGATCAATCCCGACCAGATCATGGGGAGACCAAGCAAATACATCCGCACTATCTCGTAACAATGCCACCAAACCTGTCAAAACTTCAGGGCTGAGGGTTGTCCCAACACGGAGGACTCGACTGTCATCCCCTGGGACCACCTCCATAGTCATTAAGTTTTCTTCTCTCTTAGTCAATTTAGGTCTGTCATCTGTTCGAGCTTGCTTGGCCTGTCTTTCCTCTTCACTTCGCCTAATTCTCTCTACGTATGTCTACCGCGATGCATACTGATCTCCCCTGGCTTCACCTACTCCATCATGAGTAGGAAATTTCAATTTCATGTGGTAGATCGAGACCACTGCTTGAAATTTGCTCAAAGAAGGTCTTCCCATTATCACATTATAAGAGGAGGCCGCGTCTACCACCAAGAACCGGACTGTCCTGGTCTGTCTAAACGGCTCGTCCCCCAGTGTAACCAAAAGGTTAACTGCTCCAAGGGGTTTCAACGCACCTCCTGTGATTTGCATCTTTTTGTACATATTTTCATTATCATTTTTGTTTCACGTTGCGTGTTTTTCGCTTGCTTTTTGTTGCTTTAGGAGTCGGGTTGGCCGTTTTTCGTATTTCTAAATTTTCTTAGTTTTTGTACGTTTTGTTATTAATTTTTGTAGTTTTTCACGTTTCCGTTCTTCTTGGTCGTAGGACGTCCAAGCGGGGCCCACGCTCGTTTGGGATCGTTGATACTCGACTCGGGAATGGACGGACAAAGCAAGGAAGCGCAACGGACAAAGTTCGACAAACCGGCGGATGCGAAAGGAACGAGAAATCGAGCTGGGCGCTGGAATCCAGTCGACCGACTGAAAGATCAGTCGATCGACTGACCTTGAAGTCGATCGACTGATCCGGCTAAAATCGACTGGATTCCAGCGAGTTTTGAGGTTTTTGACATGGCAGTCGATCGACTGCCTACTTGGCCGATCGACTGCCGTCGATCGACTGGCCCTCTCAAGATCGACGGAATTACAGGGCTTCAGGCCATTTTTGACATCGCAGTCGATCGACTGCCGACAAGGCCTATCGACTGCCAGTCGATCGACTGCTTTTTCTCAGTCGATCGACTGAAAAGCAGTTTTCTGAAGATATTAGCAATCATACGTCATTTCAAGAGAACAACTTGTCCTGYTAGCTTTCTCCTCCATGGAAGCTGCCCAAAACCAGTTTTTTCTCCAGATTTTCCTATTTTGCTCATTTTAATTCCTAAAAATTCTAGTAATTAGTTATAGATTAGTTAAGTTTAGATCTTAGCTAGTTAATGTTCAAGCTTCGTTTCGAGCTATCTTTTGTGAAGAATCTACCAGCTTTCAAGCTTCCTCCTTCAAGCTTTTGTAATAACTTACATTTGGTAATATCCTTCTATAATCTAGTTTGTTTTCATGTTATTCCTTTTTAATATTGTGTTGTATTATGGATCATTAGTTTAGTGTTTCTCTTGATCGTCAAACTTTCAATCTTTATTTTCTAGCTTCCTATCTTATGAACTTATGCTTTTAAGTTATTAAGTTGCAATCAGTTTCTAATTTAGTATAAGTTGTTAAAGATCTTCCTTTAAAACCCTTAATTAATGTTAAGTACTTATGTTGACTTATTRAAATAAGTTGACTTTAATTTTCCCTCCATTTTACTAATTTCAAATAATTAAATTTTTAATAAGTTAATTAGTTTAAATTGATCGTTTTTAATATAAGCTTTAATTTCCTTTAAATGTTTTAATGTTTTTAAATCTTAATTTTCAATTTCAATCTTAGTTATAGAAACCGAAAAATMATTATCGCTTTCTAGGGTTAAATTAGATTAAGTAAAACCGACGATAAGAACGATAAAGATAACCGAAAGCCGATCACATCCATCCTCGAGAGACACGACTCGGGACAACTCACCGCACCTACAGTCGACTCCGTACTTTTGCGGAGACGATTTCTAGAGCGTCGAGAAATCTTCGATCAAATTTTGGCGCCATTGCCGGGGATGGATTAAAGCCAACGGCAATCTTAATTATTCTTATTGTCGTCGTAAGTAATTAGCTAGTGAATTATTTTACTTTCGATACGCGTAATCTTTTGTCGTTTGTTGTGTGTGCAGGGTAGGTCCTACATCGCGTTTCCTCCGCTAATATCACCAATAATCGAGAAGCAAACGATGGAAACTCTGCTCGAGAACCAAACTATGCCCGCCGACATTCTCAACGATAAAAAGATGTCTCCACCGCTTGATTGATCCGGCCGAGGATGGCAAACTAGCGAGCTAGTTTGCCATACGACAACCCTTACATCCGAATTCCCGAATATCCAAATCCATACACAACTCCCAAATACGACGATCCGTATGCTTCGATCGGTAAAGAATGGATCTACTCTTCCGATCATTATGACCCAAACCCTCCACYTTCACCTCTATTTTCATATTCCCATAACCCGAGCATAGATCCGTATGCACCGACAAGTGATCCTTTWTACCCGGGTTATGACGATCCATATGTTCCACTCGCCCTTCCTTCGAGCTACGATTCTTACAACCTACCCACCTCGAGCTCGTATACACCGAGCGATGACCCTTATACCTCYCTCTTTCAAGATTCGTCTACGCCCCCCCTCCCGGACGTGGAGTCTCTCTTAGCCGAGCTCGTTGGAAGCCTCGATCYCATGGAGACCCACGCTAAGCAAATGGCCATTGACGTGGGTGAGCTAAACAAACCAAACCTCGACGAGATACCCTTCTTTGATGAGGCGGTGCCCACGGTCGTTGATGGTAATTCGAGATTTGAAGATCTTTCGGAAAGTGAGTGCTATGAGGTAGATATAGAGAACGAGGAGAATGGGTCAGAGGACAACGTCACCCCTCTCGGGTATTGTGAAGAGGTTGTAGTGGAAAGTGAGGGGTTGTTATCTTCGGGGCCTCCGACGGCACTTGGATTGTCGAGCTTACCTGCTTTAGGCGAGGAAGAAGTAGTTGTGCCGGTCATGGAGGATGTGGAGTTAATCGAGCCTCGTTTGCCACCACCTGATGCTTTATTACTACTTGAACAAGAGGAGGTGGAAGAGGACGAGAAAGATGTGTTGGATCCTACTCTCTCGTGCCCGACTACGACTATTTCTAAAGTCGAGAGAAAGGAAACGACGGTTGGGGAAACGAAGAAGCACATCGACCCGTTTTGGGATAATCACGTCTGGGTGACCGACTACTCACGCTTACGACCACCGAAGCAAGCCCACGTTCTTGATGTCTCGGTCTTCCAGCTTGCCCGACACGCCCGCCTTGGTGATTCTGATCACCTGGTGTGTCTACTCGAGAACACCAAGGCGTGGCATGATCGTCACCTATTTTTGGATCCTGGATAACACTTTCATATAATCGTCGAGCGAACGACGTAAACCAAATGCGCTTCGTGGGAGGCAACCCACGACTTTCTAACTCTCTTCTTGTTTTTCTTTCAATCTAGTGTACATTCTTTAAAGAAAGTAGTGTTTATGAAGTTTTTGGGTTCATGTAGGTCCAGTTTGGGAAGTTTTGGGAGAAAACAGGAGCAAAAATGGAGTGGACTGCTGGAATTCAGTCGATCGACTGGAATGCCTGTCGATCGATTGCACAATCGACTGACGTGATCAAATCGACTGGATTCCAGTACTTTTTAAGCTTTTTGCACGAGCAGTCGATCGACAGGTCATTTACTAATCGACAGCCAGTCGATCGACTGGCGCCCGATCGACTGAAACCGTGGAATCGACTGGATTACAGGGACTTTCGTACTTTCTGACAAGAGCAGTCGATCGACTGTCGGCAACCGATCGACAGCAGTCGATCGACCGAGAATAGCAGTCGATCGACTGCTATGCAGCGGGCTTATATATACCAGTCGATCTCTTCCTCCCCAGCACACCAAAATCGACAGGAAAACTGAAAAACGAACAGAAAAATATATAAAAAAAAGAAAAGAAAAGAGAGAGTCGAAAACAAGGAAAGAAAAAGAGAGAAATCGACTCTAGTCGATCGACAAGGCTATTCACGCGGGAATTCACAAGTTCCTTCTCCATTCTCAAAGTTCAAATCCTTCCGTATTTGAACCGATTCCTCGTCTCTTTTCCGAAACAAATCTGAGGTACTTCGCTTGTTCTACACACTTGAGGACAATTACATTGATTGGTTGTGTTTGGTTGGAAATTTGGGATCCATATTTGTTTTATCTTCATCTTACAAAATCCTACCCACAACGTGTTCGACGAATTGCCCCAAAGAATACTCTATTTTTGTTTTCATCGTTTCTCCGTCGTTTTTCGTTCGTTTTGCTTTTTGAAACTCCCTACTACAAACTCGACCACCTTCTTCCCCGTTTTCATCATATACCATGGACGGTCACTCCGACGACGAACATGTGATCGGTTTCGGCTTTCAAAAATACCCTAATATCGCCGGACAATACGGTGCCCCCTTCCCCATCTATTCTCCCGACGAGGGGGAACTTTTTCAAAACCTTTCCCAGCGACATTTCGCTACCCCTCGTTTCATTAACGTTGAGCGTTTAGACGAATGGGTGGCGAACGGGGATTATGACGGATTCGGCACGCGTCTACTAAGTTTCATCGACGCGATGAATGGCTGGATGTTCGCGTCCTTCCGAGCACCGGCTTATCAGGAGCTAGTGCTCGAGTTTTTCACCACGTATGAGGATACGCGTGACAGGGGTTTTGATGTGCGTTTCGGGGGAGTTAAATGCCGTATCGATCAGGGGGTGATACAAACGGTGCTCGGGCTTGACTGCCAGGAGTCCTCGTTTACGCAAGTGCATGGATATAATGAGATTGCGTTCTGGGGGACTATCACGGGCGGAAATGGTAGCCGGGATCGTTACTCGGCGTCGGCGATCCTCGACTTGGCGTTGCTTGGGGCGTACAAATTCTTCGCCCATGTCATAATGGGCAAGCATGAGAGCACCAACCTCACTCGGCATGAGATATACGTGCTTTGGTGCATATGCAATGGGCATCCGGTCCCATTTTTTCCGTTGATCCGAGCGCAAATTGAAGGGATTCGGAGGACGAGAGGGGGAAGCGTCGCCCGAGTCGGCATGGGGCCGATGATCACGGTTCTTGCCCGCTACTTCGGGTATGAGGCCGAATCGGCGAACATGACGAGGGTTGATCTTTTAGAATTGACGTTCAAAACGCCGCGAGCCCCGACGAACCCGGCGAGACGCCAACGCCAACGGGAGAATGAACGAGGCGAGGCCGGCGACGTCCCGAACACCGGTTCGGGCGCGCCTTTCGGAGAAGGCACGAGCCAAGRGGCAGTCCCGCAATACGGAGGTCCGAGCACCGGCTCGGGGCCCGAGATGGGTTGGAACGATTTCCAACATGCCGTGTTTTCCCGGTTCGACCAAATGAACGTCCGTTTCGACCGTCTCGACGAGGGGCAGGCACGAAACGACCGAGCTCTCCGCGGCCTCCAGCGCCGACTCTTTTTGATCGAAACACGGATGCGTCGAGACGGCGACGACGACGATGACGGCGGCGACAGTGGAAACCAAAACGAGGCGGAGGAGGAAGAAGAAGACGAGGCCGCAAACCTCTGTTCCCGACCTAGGAGACGTCGTTAAACCTCCTAGTTATCCTTTGATTATTATTTTTAAGTTTTATTTTATTTTGTATTTCAATTATGTTCGTTTATTTCTTACCTCGTCTATTGTAAAAAAAAAAAAATATCCTTTTAATTGCTTTTATTTTTGTATATAGTTTCTTTTTTTATTATTTTGAATATATTTCCTAATTACCAAACAAATAAAAAAATATATATAAATAAAATAAAATATTAAATAAACCCAAAACAAATTGAAAAATTCAAAAATCTAGATCTTAGCTAGTTAATGTTCAAGCTTCGTTTCGAGCTATCTTTTGTGAAGAATCTACCAGCTTTCAAGCTTCCTCCTTCAAGCTTTTGTAATAACTTACATTTGGTAATATCCTTCTATAATCTAGTCTTGTTTTCATGTTATTCCTTTTTAATATTGTGTTGTATTATGGATCATTAGTTTAGTGTTTCTCTTGATCGTCAAACTTTCAATCTTTATTTTCTAGCTTCCTAGCTTATGAACTTATGCTTTTAAGTTATTAAGTTGCAATCAGTTTCTAATTTAGTATAAGTTGTTAAAGATCTTCCTTTAAAACCCTTAATTAATGTTAAGTACTTATGTTGACTTATTCAAATAAGTTGACTTTAATTTTCCCTCCATTTTACTAATTTCAAATAATTAAATTTTTAATAAGTTAATTAGTTTAAATTGATCGTTTTTAATATAAGCTTTAATTTCCTTTAAATGTTTTAATGTTTTTAAATCTTAATTTTCAATTTCAATCTTAGTTATAGAAACCGAAAAATTATTATCGCTTTCTAGGGTTAAATTAGATTAAGTAAAACCGACCCCACGACTTTCTAACTCTCTTCTTGTTTTTCTTTTAATTTAGTGTATATTCCATCTTTAAATAGTGTTAATGAAGTTTTTGGGTTTGTGTAGGTCCAGTTTGGAAGTTTTGGGAGAAAACAGGATCAAAAATGGAGTGGACTGCTGGAATGCAGTCGATCGATGCATATTAGTCGATCGACTGGAATGCCTGTCGATCGACTGCACAATCGACTGACGTGATCAAATCGACTGGATTCCAGTACTTTTTAAGCTTTTTGCAAGAGCAGTCGATCGACTGGTCATTTGATGATCGACAGCCAGTCGATCGACTGGCGCCCGATCGACTGAAACCGCGGAATCGACTGGATTACAGGGACTTTCGTACTTTCTGACAAGAGCAGTCGATCGACTGTCGGCAACCGATCGACAGCAGTCGATCGACCGAGAAGAGCAGTCGATCGACTGCCACTGACAGCGGGCTTATAAATACCAGTCGATCTCTTCCTCCCCAGCACACCAAATCGACAGGAAATCGACAAAAAGAAAGAAAAAAAAAAAAAAAGAAAAGAAAAAGATAGCGAAAACAAGGAAAGAAAAAGAGAGAAATCGACTCTAGTCGATCGACAAGGCCTAGTTCACGCGGGAATTCACAAGTTTCCTTCTCCATTCTCAAAGTTCAAATCCTTCCGTATTTGAATCGATTCCTCGTCTCTTTTCCGAAACAAATCTGAGGTACTTCGCTTGTTCTACACACTTGAGGACAATTAAATTGATTGGTTGTGTTTGGTTGGAAATTTGGGATCCATATTTGTTTTGATCTTCATCTTACAAAATCCTGCCCACAACGTGTTCGACGAATTGCCCCAAGAATACTCTATTTTTGTTTTCATCGTTTCTCCGTCGTTTTTCGTTCGTTTTGCTTTTTGAAACTCCCTACTACAAACTCGACCACCTTCTTCCCCGTTTTCATCATATACCATGGACGGTCACTCCGACGACGAACATGTGATCGGTTTCGGCTTTCAACAAGACCCTAATATCGCCGGACAATACGGTGCCCCCTTCCCCATCTATTCTCCCGACGAGGGGGAACTTTTTCAAAACCTTTCCCAGCGACATTTCGCTACCCCTCGTTTCATTAACATTGAGCGTTTAGACGAATGGGTGGCGAACGGGGATTATGACGGATTCGGCACGCGTCTACTAAGTTTCATCGACGCGATGAATGGCCGGATGTTCGCGTCCTTCCGAGCACCGGCTTATCAGGAGCTAGTGCTCGAGTTTTTCACCACGTATGAGGATACGCGTGACAGGGTTTTGATGTGCGTTTCGGGGGAGTTAAACGCCGTATCGATCAGGGGGTGATACAAACGGTGCTCGGGCTTGACTGCCAGGAGTCCTCGTATACGCAAGTGCGTGGATATAATGAGATTGCGTTTTGGGGGACTATCACGGGCGGAAATGGTAGCCGGGATCGTTACTCGGCGTCGGCGATCGTCGACTTGGCATTGCTTGGGGCGTACAAATTCTTCGCCCACGTCCTAATGGGCAAGCATGAAAGCACCAACCTCACTCGGCACGAGATATACGTGCTTTGGTGCTTATGCAATGGACATCCGGTCCCGTTTTTTCCGTTGATCCGAGCACAAATTGAAGGGATTCGGAGGACGAGAGGGGAAGCGTCGCCCGAGTCGGCATGGGGCCGATGATCACCGTTCTTGCCCGCTACTTCGGGTTTGAGGCCGAATCGGCGAACATGACGAGGGTCGATCTTTTGGAATTGACGTTCAAAACGCCGCGAGCCCCGACGAACCCGGGGCGACGACGCCAACGCCACCGGGAGAATGAACGAGGCGAGGCCGGCGACGTCCCGAACGCCGGTTCGGGCGCGCCTTTCGGAGAAGGCACGAGCCAAGCGGCAGTCCCGCAATACGGAGGTCCGAGCACCGGCTCGGGTCCCGAGATGGGTTGGAACGATTTCCAACATGCCGTGTTTTCCCGTTTCGACCAAATGAACGTTCGTTTCGACCGTCTCGACGAGGGGCAGGCACGAAACGACCGAGCTCTCCACAGCATCCAGCGCCGGCTCTTTTTGATCGAGACACGAATGCGTCGAACGACGACGACGACGACGATGACGGCGGCGACGGTGGAAACGAAAACACGAGGAGGAAGAAGAAGACGAGGCCGCAAACCTCCGTTCCCGACCTAGGAGACGTCGTTAAACCTCCTAGTTATCCTTTGATTATTGTTTTCATGTTTTATTTTATTTGTATTTCGATTATGTTCGTTTATTTCTCATCTCGTCTATTGTAAAAAAAAAAAAAATCCTTTTAATTGCTTTTGTTTTTGTATATAGTTTCTTTTTTATTATTTTGAATATATTTCCTAATTATCAAACAAATAAAAAAAATATATATAAATAAAATAAAATATTAAATAAATCCAAACAAATTGAAAAATTCAAAAAATCAAAAATATTTTCGTTTTTTTGGTACATAGTTCGTTTTT
>BMAC01000963.1:252547-292775 GCA_014905375.1 Phtheirospermum japonicum | reverse complement strand
TCCTAAAAATTCTAGTAATTAGTTATAGATTAGTTAAGTTTAGATCTTAGCTAGTTAATGTTCAAGCTTCGTTTCGAGCTATCTTTTGTGAAGAATCATCCAGCTTTCAAGCTTCCTCCTTCAAGCTTTTGTAATAACTTACATTTGGTAATATCCTTCTATAATCTAGTCTTGTTTTCATGTTATTCCTTTTTAATATTGTGTTGTATTATGGATCATTAGTTTAGTGTTTCTCTTGATCGTCAAACTTTCAATCTTTATTTTCTAGCTTCCTAGCTTATGAACTTATGCTTTTAAGTTATTAAGTTGAAATCAATTTCTAATTTAGTATAAGTTGTTAAAGATCTTCCTTTAAAACCCTAATTAATGTTAAGTACTTATGTTGACTTATTCAAATAAGTTGACTTTAATTTTCCCTCCATTTTACTAATTTCAAATAATTAAGTTTTTAATAAGTTAATTAGTTTAAATTGATCGTTTTTAATATAAGCTTTAATTTCCTTTAAATGTTTTAATGTTTTTAAATCTTAATTTTCAATTTCAATCTTAGTTATAGAAACCGAAAAATGATTATCGCTTTCTAGGGTTAAATTAGATTAAGTAAAACCGACGATAAGAACGATAAAGAAAACCGAAAGCCGATCACATCCATCCTCGAGAGACACGACTCGGGACAACTCACCGCACCTACAGTCGACTCCGTACTATTGCGGAGACGATTTCTAGAGCGTCGAGAAATCTTCGATCAAATTTTGGCGCCGTTGCCGGGGATGGATTAAGGCCAATGGCATTCTTAATTATTCTTATTGTCGTCGTAGATTATTAGTTAGCAAACTGTTTTACATTCGATACGCGTGATCTTTTTTGTTGTTGTTGTGTATGCAGGGTAGACGATCGCTCAGACAGGAGTTGACCCCATTCTTGCCGAACCCCGAGAGGTTGAGACGAGACGCACGAGCCGCTTCAAGGCAAGACACGTCCGACGTCTCGTTGCCTCCTTTTATTATCTTCGTCGATAGACGAGCAAAACATGGCCACTCCGTTTGAAAATCCGACACCCCCTGCCCCTGCCCACGACAACCAAGGGGTTCCGCCTCCACCAGTGTCGACCGGCCCCGCAACGTCACCTCAAGCGGCGACTCATCAAGACCCGACACCCGGTTTTCGCGACGACGTTCGACCAAGGGGGAAATGGTTTTACGAAACCAAGACCCCCAAAGTTCGAACACCCAGTTTCACGGGACGCCCTACCAAGGCCCGATAATCGAGGGGCCACCGTTTCCCATATCAACCGCCGTTCCAAGTCCCGAGACAATTTCATCAAGGTCCACACTACGCCCCTCACACGCACGAGCCTCGATTTCCGCATCCGACCGGGCCCGTGCCTCAATTCCGAAATCCGATACCTCAAGACTATCCACGAGCGCCCGCCGTCAACGAAAAATCCTTATGCCGCTCGTGATATCGGAGGACACCCTTTCGCCACTCCCGACGGGGGTCCCACCACAAGTATAAAAGAAGTGTCGAGGTCGTGTAGCACGTTTTTCGATTTGTTTCGATTTTTAGTATACTTTTGTAAAGAGAAGTGTTGATGATCTTGGCTAGTCGGGAGTCGATTAAAGGTTCGAGCGTGGATAGACCTTAGCCGGGGCAAGGACGGGGAAACCGACTTGTTGGATCGTTTAAGTCCTTTTAGGTTTCGGAAGTCGATCTAAATTACCTTAGCAAATCACATTGTCGTCCTTTTAGCCAAAGCTAACAAACAACGTAGCGTACGACGTCTCGAACTATTTTTGTGCATTAGCCTAGGGTTGGTCGGGGGTAGTTTTGTAAATATACGTTAGTTTTGCTTGAGGACAAGCAACCGTTCTAAGTGTGGGGTGGTTGATTTGCATCTTTTTGTACATATTTTCATTATCGTTTTTGTTTCACGTTGCGTGTTTTTCGCTTGCTTTTTGTTGCTTTAGGAGTCGGGTTGGCCGTTTTTCGTATTTCTAGATTTTCTTAGTTTTTGTACGTTTTGTTATTAATTTTCGTAGTTTTTCACGTTTCCGTTTTTCTTGGCCGTAGGACGTCCAAGCGGGGCCCACGCTCGTTTGGGATCGTTGATACTCGACTCGGGAATGGACGGACAAAGCAAGGAAGCGCAACGGACGAGGTTCGACAAACCGGCGGACGCGAAAAGAACGAGAAATCGAGCCGGGCGCTGGAATCCAGTCGACCGACTGGATGTTCAGTCGATCGACTGACCTGGTCGATCGACTGACCCCGCTAAAATCGACTGGATTCCAGCGAGATTTTGACGTTTTTGACATGGCAGTCGATCGACTGCCTACTTGGCCGATCGACTGCCGTCGATCGACTGGGTCCTCCAAGATCGACTGAATTACAGGGCTTCAGGCCATTTTTGACACGCAGTCGATCGACTGCCGACAAGGCCGATCGACTGCAGTCGATCGACTGCTTTTTCTCAGTCGATCGACTGAAAAGCAGATTTTTGAAGATATTAGCAATCAGACGTCATTTCAAGAGAACAACTTGTCCTGATAGCTTTCTTCTCCAAGGAAGCTGCCCAAAACCAGCTTTTTCTCCAGTTTTTCATATTTTGCTCATTTTAATTCCTAAAAATTCTAGTAATTAGATATAGATTAGTTAAGTTTAAAAAATATTTGCGTTTTTGTACATAGTTCGTTTTTGTGCACGTTTTTCCACCTTGCTTAACCTTGTAGATATTTTGATGCTTACCTCAATTCCCGACAACGAACTTGGCACGGCAACGACGACACGAGCCCGGAAATAGGGGCGTTTTCTTTACCCTACTTCTTTTTACCGCTTTTATTAGCTTAATTACGCAATGAGGACATTGCTAGGTTTTAAGTGTGGGGTGGTTAGAATCGTCCTAGGTTTTTCATTTCGTCGTGTGCTTGTTTGTTTTAGTTTGAGAAACGTGTATGATATTGTTGTTTGGACCCTTGGCGAAGTGACGCGGTTTTTATGATTTGTTAAGATGTTTAGATTGTCGATCGAATTTAGTGGATTTAGGTGGTTTAACTTGTTGGGATCCCCGATCGGTTTTAGCTTCGTGCTATCCTTGTGCTCGTTTGGAAACTAGTGCCTCGACTAGCCCTCGTCATTAAACACTCTCTATAGGTTTTTGTTGTAAATTGGAGTCATCAATTGCTCCACGTGCTCGATCGAAAAAAAATTCGAAAGTTATTTGATCGGAGTCATTTGATAGCCTCGTATTTTCATATTATTGTACAAGTACCTCACGTCTACGGTACATAAAAAAAAAAAGAAAAAAGAAAAAGAAAAAGAAAAGAAAATACGAAAAGAGATGAATAAACAAGGATACGTTATAAATCCTTGAAGTTATTGTATAGCACGTTTTTTCGATTTGTTTCGATTTTTAGTATACTTTTGTAAAGAGAAGTGTTGATGATCTTGGCTAGTCGGGAGTCGATTAAAGGTTCGAGCGTGGATAGACCTTAGCCGGGGCAAGGACGGGGAAACCGACTTGTTGGATCGTTTAAGTCCTTTTAGGTTTCGGAAGTCGATCTAAACTTTCTTAGCAAATCACATTGTCGTCCTTTTAGCCAAAGCTAACAAACAACGTAGCGTACGACGTCTCGAACTATTTTTGTGCATTAGCCTAGGGTTGGTCGGGGGTAGTTTTGTAAATATACGTTAGTTTTGCTTGAGGACAAGCAACCGTTCTAAGTGTGGGGTGGTTGATTTGCATCTTTTTGTACATATTTTCATTATCGTTTTTGTTTCACGTTGCGTGTTTTTCGCTTGCTTTTTGTTGCTTTAGGAGTCGGGTTGGCCGTTTTTCGTATTTCTAGATTTTCTTAGTTTTTGTACGTTTTGTTATTAATTTTCGTAGTTTTTCACGTTTCCGTTTTTCTTGGCCGTAGGACGTCCAAGCGGGGCCCACGCTCGTTTGGGATCGTTGATACTCGACTCGGGAATGGACGGACAAAGCAAGGAAGCGCAACGGACGAAGTTCGACAAACCGGCGGACGCGAAAAGAACGAGAAATCGAGCCGGGCGCTGGAATCCAGTCGACCGACTGAATGATCAGTCGATCGACTGACCTTGAAGTCGATCGACTGATCCGGCTAAAATCGACTGGATTCCAGCGAGTTTTGAGGTTTTTGACATGGCAGTCGATCGACTGCCTACTTGGCCGATCGACTGCCGTCGATCGACTGGTCCTCTCAAGATCGACGGAATTACAGGGCTTCAGGCCATTTTGACATCGCAGTCGATCGACTGCCGACAAGGCCGATCGACTGCCAGTCGATCGACTGCTTTTTCTCAGTCGATCGACTGAAAAGCAGTTTTCTGAAGATATTAGCAATCATACGTCATTTCAAGAGGACAACTTGTCCTGATAGCTTTCTTCCTCCATGGAAGCTGCCCAAAACCAGTTTTTCTCCAGATTTTCCTATTTTGCTCATTTTAATTCCTAAAAATTCTAGTAATTAGTTATAGATTAGTTAAGTTTAGATCTTAGCTAGTTAATGTTCAAGCTTCGTTTCGAGCTATCTTTTGTGAAGAATCTACCAGCTTTCAAGCTTCCTCCTTCAAGCTTTTGTAATAACTTACATTTGGTAATATCCTTCTATAATCTAGTCTTGTTTTCATGTTATTCCTTTTTAATATTGTGTTGTATTATGGATCATTAGTTTAGTGTTTCTCTTGATCGTCAAACTTTCAATCTTTATTTTCTAGCTTCCTAGCTTATGAACTTATGCTTTTAAGTTATTAAGTTGCAATCAGTTTCTAATTTAGTATAAGTTGTTAAAGATCTTCCTTTAAAACCCTGATAAGAACGATAAAGATAACCGAAAGCCGATCACATCCATCCTCGAGAGACACGACTCGGGACAACTCACCGCACCTACAGTCGACTCCGTACTATTGCGGAGACGATTTCTAGAGCGTCGAGAAATCTTCGATCATCCTGCAATTCCTACCAATGATGTCGTGACCTCTTCCAACTCCACATCCAGGTTCATCTTCTTGAAGCAGTAGTAGAACATGATGTCCGCCGAGCTCTCAGTGTCCAAAAAGATTCATCGGACACTATAATTGGCTATGGTTGCCGTAATAACCAGGGCATCCATATGAGGAGCTAGGATCCCATCCTCATCCTCTGATCCAAAGCAAACATTTGGACTCGGCTCCATGAGGAGCCAGGATCCCATCCTCATCCTCTGATCCAAAGCAAACATTTGGACTCGGCGCCACCTGTCCAACTTCTTTTCCCTTTCTCGTCAAATCCCTTGCAGCGCGCACATAACTGTTTTGGGTTCGTCTGGAGTGCTCATCCCACTCGCCCCCTGTAATCATTTGAATCTCACCCCGTATGACCTGGGCTTGGTCGTTCCGTCTTCCTCCATTTCGCCTGCTATCGTGCTCATTCTTATTCTGTTGGGGTCGATCATTACCACGATAACCCGACCTGAGCTCTTTCTTCCTCATTCATACATACTCCTTGAGGTGCCCAGCCTGCACCATTCTCTCCATCTCATCCTTCAGATGGGTGCACTGATCTATATCATGCCCGTACTCATTGTGATACCGACAGAATCGGTCAGACCTCTCTTTCCTAGGCTTCTGCGAATAAGTCTTAGGCCACTTGAAGTCTAGATGCCTCTCTATCGCTTGCAAGATCTCCCCCTGAGGGGTCGCCAGGGGCGTGTACCTGTCAAAGCGAGGTCGTCCTCCCGACAGGTCTGGCCTGGATTTCTTTATCAGCACTCTCTCCTCTCTATCATCTCTCTCTCTCTCTTCTTCTCTCCTTCCTCCTTGATCTTCAAGGCCTCTTCCAGATGGATGTACTTCTCTTCTCTCTCTAGGAGCTCTCCAAACTTCAAAGCTAGCTTCACAACCAGTGATTGGAAAAATTACCCTCTTCTGAGGCCCTGCGCTAATGCCTTTACTAAGAGCTCCTCCGACGCAGAAGGCACCTCAAGCTTTGCATTCGTGAATCTATTGATATAAGCGCGTAAGATCTCGTTCTCTTTTTACTTCAGACTAAACAGCACAAGCGGCATTTTCTGGTATTTTCTGCAGCTAGTGAACTGGTGCAAGAAAGCCGAGATGAACTCATTAAAGTTGCTGATAAAGCATGGCAGCAGCTGACTAAACCAGAGCTGGGCTGAATTAGTGAAAGTCATGGGGAAAACCCGGCACACGACCGCATCCGAGAATTTGTGCACAGCTGCTGCGATTTCGAAACGACTGAGGTGATCTCACGGATCTGTCATCCCGCTATACTCAAAGCCCAGAGATTTGTAGGAAGACGGTACGTCATCGCGCATAACCACTTCAGTGAACGTCGTACCTCGCCGTGCCGGAACCTCATCAGCGCTTGCCATTCTCCTCCTGAATTCTCTCACCTCTTTTTACAGGCTTTGCATCTGCTCAGCAAGGCCTGGATTGACCTGATTCGATGTTTCACTGTCGGAGGTGGAGAAGTGTTCGTCTCTATCTTGGAGGGGGGTCTGATCTGTGCGCTAGCCGTGCGGCTGCTCCGTCTGTGCTACCGGGACTGTCCGAGCTAGCCGTGCGTCAGACGGCGGCATCGAAATTTCTACGAATTTCTTCTCCACAGCCACTTCCACGACTTTGTCGATAAGCTCAGACAGCTGCCTGAGGAAGGTTTCGTTCAACGATCCGCCAAGAGGAGGTGGCGCAGTACCAGGTCCCGCGGCCGTGGCTGCTGAAGGCTCTGTCCCATCTGGCCCTATCAACCGCGGCATGCCCCATGGTGCGGCAGAACTAGGATTTCCACCCAGTTCCCCCACCAAATTCCGTCGCAGCCCGTCCGAAGTCATTCAATCCTCACGTCTTAGCCCGAGTAATTTCACGCAGATGGCGCCAATTGTTTCACCCAAAAAATAGGACCACACCTAAACGTTGCGCTTTGCCCAACCTGCACACACAAACACGTCAGAAAAAAGGACCACCGGAGGTTTTTCGGTGGAAACTGATTTGTACATATTTGTATGTGATTTTCATGTGTTTTTGCTTTGCGTTTTGTGTGTTTTGTCGGGTTTTAGGTTTATATTCTTCTCGTTTCTCTTCTTTTTAGTATTTTTAATTTCTTATCTTATTTTATGTTTTTTTACCTTATTTTATAAGTATTAGTATAATTATATTTAATTTTGTCTTATAGCATCGCGACGATGAAGATTGGACGAGCAATGTGCTGAGCTGACACTGCGTACCAGTCTGACACTGGGTTACCCAGTGTCCGAGTCATGCCGACACTAGCTGTCGATGCCCGCAACATGCGCCCGCGTCGATCGACGCACCGTCGACGCTTGGTCGATGCACACTTGATCCTAGCTCCATCGATCGACACATTGCCTGGTCGACGCGAGCAGCCTGCGCCCGCGTCGATCGACGCACCGTCGACGCTCCAGCAGTTAGAGCGGTTATTTCTGGAAGATCTATAAAAGGCCGGTGATTTTCTTCATTTTAAGGTGCTGGGACGAGGGGGAAAGGTTCAGAGATTGTCAATAACCCTCGGTTCTTTCCACCCTTTTAATTCGCGCAAGATTAGATATAATAGTTCGTCATTTCTTCGTTTCTATGTCGTTCAACGTTCAAGGCCGTTTCTCGTCGCTGAAGATCATTGGATTGCTGATGCTTTCTCTAGATTATAGGTTTTTCTGCACTATGTTATTTGCTTTTTGTAGTTGGATTTGGTTATCTTTGAATGTTTATTATCTTTGAATGATTATGTTAATTCAGTTCATATTCCTTTTCCCGTTCGATTATGTTTATGCTTTGCGTTGAATTTATGTTTTGAAAATGATGATGCTTTGTGGCTAATTTTATCGGTCTAGTGCCTAGGGTCATTTAGAACCATCGGGATCGACAACCCCGATCATGGAGATGATTCCGGCGCACTAGAACCTTGCTTTTCTTAATCGTTTAAAAGACTTTCAATTTCATTGCTCATAGATGTTAGAACTCCTCAAACCAAATTGGATCGAGTGTTTAGTTTAGTTTTTATTTTCATCTCTATGTACGTAAAATCGAACACCGAAATAGTTTCCGATTAGTCTTCCTTGTGATTCGACTCAAGTCAGCTCATCGCCTATAATAGCTCCGTTCTCTTGCGGATGAGCTTTTTATTTTAAAGCAAAAAAGTTCGATTAAAAACTTGTCGCCGTTGTCGGGGAAGGCTAAAGGCTACGATTTTTGGTGTCTGATTTTATTTGTGTGTTTGTGTTAGTATTTGTTGTTGAATTTTGTTTTGTTTATTTTATACTTTTTGGTACGTTTAATCTCGGTTTTTGAGTGTTGTGCTTTGTAGCCACATTTTTGAAGACTCGAGATTATCTTGATTGAAGATGGCGAATTATCGAGTTAGTTCGCCATATGATGACCCTTACGCTCCAACTCTCGATTGTCAAGTTCCTCCATCATATTATGACCCGTATGCTCCGAGCGGTCAAGAATGGGCCCATGCTTTTGACTATCCCGGCCCATGTCCTTCAAATTTCTGTAATCCAAGCATGGATTCTTATGCACCGTCTCATGGGTATTATGATTCGGGTCTTGACGATTCTTATGCTCAGTTTGCTTCGCCTTATCTGAACGCGAACTCGTATGCTCCTACGTTTCAAGATTTCCATTCTTCGAGCTACGACGTTTACACTCCACCCACATCCAGTGCATATATTTCGAGCGGCGATCATTCCGTCACTATTTCTCAAGATCTTTTAGCCGATATTGTGGAAGCGACTCGATGTATGGATGAATGCATAGAACGCCTCGATATTCAATTAGAGCAATTTGACAACAAGGTGTACGAGCTAGACCAACCTTGTCATCAGGAGTTGCCTTTCTTTGATATGCAAAATTCCATCTTTGTTGATGGCAATTCTAGCATTGATGATATTTTGAACGAGGTGTGCGAAGATGTGAAATTTGTGGGTGAGAAGAAGGAGGTGGAAGTCAGCATTGTCTCTCCCGTGCTTTTTGAGGATTATATACACGACTGTGTGGGAGAGTTGCCTTCGGGTGAATTTATTGAATCTCATGCCGTGCCGCTTGATTCTTTGTACGAATATGAGAAGGAGGTGTTTGAAGAGGAAGTTGAGAAGGAGCCCGTTTGCATCTCGGGACATGTTCTTTGTGCCCGCCTGGGTGATTATCATTGCCAATTCTTGCTTTTAGAGAATACCAAAGCATGGCACGATCGTCATTTGTTTTTAGACCCGGGATGACATCGAACGTGGACGTCGTCAAGCTAGAGACGTTAAATAAGCGCTTCTTGGGAGGCAACTCAGGCCCCTGTTTAACTTTATTTGTTTTTACGTGTTTTTGTTTCTTTTGTTTTAGTTCCCCTTCGATGTTGAGGCCCGTTGGACGATTTTTGACGCTCGACTCATCACCACAAGAGAGATTTCAGGGACGTATCTCTCTTTCTCTTACCTTTTACCATACTTAGCTTAATTTTCTGTATTATACAATGTGGACATTGTATGGTTTAAGTGTGGGGTGGTTTTATCCTTGGTTTGGTTAGTAAATTTTTATATGCTTGCTTGTGGTTGATTTGAGTTGTGTGTATTGATATTGACTGGAACCTTGACGAAGTTATATGGTTAGATGCTTTGGTTAGGATATTTAGACTTTCGTTCGAGCAATAGTGTAATTGTGGGGAATGAAGTGTAAATAGTCTATAAAGTGTCTTGTCTTCTGTTCGATTCTTGTTTCATTCGAAAGAGTCGAATACTCTCTACTTGCCCCATTTTCAGTTAACCTCTATAGGATTTTATGTAATTTTTCTTTTTATTTTGGAGACGTTAAAACTCTACGTGCAAAGTTGAAAATTATTATCAGTTGCACTTAGCAACGTAAGATTGGAGTTAATGAACTCTCGCTATTGATTGATGTAAATTATGCTCGTTTTGTACCTCATCTTTATGGGTACTTATTAAAAAAAGAGAAAAAGAAAAAGAAAGAATAAGTACAAGAAGAGAAAACCTTGTACAAGTTAAGTTCGTATTGTTGTTTTTATTTTTTATTTCTTAGATTTGTACTGTTAAAGAGGTGTATTGATGACTGGGTTAGTCGGGTGACGACTTGGAGGTTTGAGTAGAGATAGACTTTGGCCGAGGCATGGATGGGTGACGTACATGGAGGTCAACTAGTTACTTTTAGGTGTTCAGAAGCTAGTCTAAATCTCTTATCTCAACGTTATCGTGTCGTCCTTTTAGTTGAGTTTTTAGTCGATTTAATGCATTAACTTCTTGAATCATATGGATGCATTAGTAATTAAGTCATCGGGTAATTAGTTTTTCCTTGTCTACGTCTAGATTAGATTCTGCTTGAGGACAAGCAAAAAGCTAAGTGTGGGGGAGTTGATTTGTACATATTTGTATGCGATTTTCGTGTGTTTTTGCTTTGCATTTTGTGTGTTTTATCGAGTTTTAGGTTTATATTCTTCTCGTTTCTCTTCTTTTTAGTATTTTTCATTTCTTATCTTATTTTATGTTTTTTCTACCTTATTTCATAAGTAATAATCTAATTATGTTTAATTTTCTCTTATAGCATCGAGACGACGAAGATTGACGGGCAATGTGCTGAGCTGGCACTGTGTTACCCAGTGTCCGAGTCATGCCGACACTAGCTGCCGATGTCCGCAACCTGCGCCCGCGTCGATCGATGCACCGTCGATGCTTGGTCGACGCACACTTGCAGTTACGTCGATCCTAGCTTCGTCGATCGACGCATTGCCTGGTCGACGTGAGCAGCCTGCGCTCGCGTCGATCGACGCTCCAGCAGTTTGAGCGGTTATTTTCGAAAAATCTATAAAAGGCCGGTGATTTTCTTCATTTTAGGGTGCTGGGACAAGGGGAAAAGGTTCAGAGATTGTCAATAACCCTCGGTTCTTGCCACCCTTTCAATTCGCGCAAGATTAGATTTAATAGTTCGTCATTTCTTCATTTGTATGTCGTTCGACATTCAAGGCCGTTTCTCATCGCTGAAGATCGTTGGATTGCTGATACTTTCTCTAGATTATAGGTTTTTCTGCACTATGTTATTTGCTTTTTGTAGTTGGCTTTGGTTATCTTTGAATGTTTATTATCTTTGAATGATTATGTTAATTCAGTTCATATTCCTTTTACCGTTCGATTATGTTTATGCTTTGCGTTGAATTTATGTTTTGAAAATGATGATGCTTTGTGGCTAATTTTATCGGTCTAGTGCCTAGGGTCATTTAGAACCATTGGGATCGACAACCCCGATCGTGGAGATGATTCCGGCGCACTAGAACCTTGCTTTTCTTAATCGTTTTAAAGACTTTCAATTTCATTGCTCGTAGATGTTAGAACTCCTCAAACCAAATTGGATCGAGTGTTTATTTTAATTTTTATTCTCATCTCTATGTATGTAAAATCGAACACCAAAATAGTTTTCGATTAGTCTTCCTTGTGATTCGACTCGAGTCAGCTTATCGCCTAAAATAGCTCCGTTCTCTTGCGAACGAGCTTTTTATTTTAAAGCGAAAAAGTTCGATTCAAAAACCTCTCCGATGCTTAAGTCAGAAAGCGTATAGAATGATTTTAGTGAGCAAGAAAAGGAATGCACTAGAAATGACTTACTTTTCTCAGCCTTGGGGTTGAGATATTTATAGTTTCCCTCAGTGAGGACCCCTTCCGGGATCTCGAAAACAAAGGCCGCGAATTAGGGGTCGTTAAGCAACAAACTCTGACAAATGGTCTCACTTGTCTTTTTAAGGGGGTCAGGATACCAGGTCTCCCCTGGTCCTGCTCTCCCTTTTATTACAAGTCAGGACGGCAATCCTGCCTTGACTTTATATTCTAAGGTTTATCTCACAAGAAATCTCTACAAGATCACGACAATTCCTGGGTTGGGGTGACCCTCTGTCTGATCTATTCTACTTTTAAGAAAACCAGGTCATACCTTACCAAAGCTTAAGCTAGCCTGACCTCCTTTCTTTTCCTTTGGCTATTTCGGCCCAGGTCTACCCCAATTCAAGTCTGACCTATTTATGCCCCATCAGTGGGAAGTGCAGAACTACGGTAAGCTTCCAGTTCTTCTCAGTTGTGTAGCTAAAAAATGGTCTAAAATTAATATTGATTTTGTCTCCAAATGGTTTAAATTCAATCAGATTTTATCTCCGCTTGTATTGTTATGTATCTACGTAAGTTTTTCAAGGGATTTAATGTGGAATGGTTAAGAACAATTACAGACAACTGTTTGACTCTTTGACTATGGACTGAATGCAAACAAACCTACCCACAATTGCAATAACACAACTCCAAATACAAGAAGTTTTGTGTCGACAGTGTTGAATTACCTGCTTACATATCGACTCAATACAAAGACTCGTATGAAAAACCCGTCTTCAAATAACTGAATTCACGAACAATTAAAATATATACATCTAATTAGCCTCTCAATAATCAATTACAGTGGGAAAAAAAACATTAAGCCCCAATTTGGGTCCCTGTTTCTAAACCGGGCATTGACAAACAGTTAAATCGAGGAGATTCTGGAATTAGATTTGAAATCACAAGCTAATCCATGACGGTAAGTAGATCCACACAATTAAATGAAGATCCGTCAACCATCGAATTCACAATTTGTATGGGATGGCTTAAGTATTGGTCGATTCCATTATATATGAATAAAAAAATCGAACGAAACAAGAGAGTAGATAATACTTTGCACAGGCCTCGCATCGGACGAAGCTACGATAATTTCACGCAGTGCTACCGGGGTTTTTTTCGCCGCTCGTTTGGTTTGATGCTCAGCTTCATCTTGGTGTCGGTCTCGGCCCTTCTCTCCAATTGTGATGACAAAAACAACTCTCAACGTCTTTCTGTAACCAAATGTCGCCAGGAGTATGTCGGTCAATTCCCACAATAACCCGGATTTTCACGAGAAATAAACGCAATACAAGGTAATTTAATCCTGGTTGCATTGAGGATCAATCAGAGACATCAAACAAGCCGCAATAACAATGTAATCCTATCACGCATGACTAATTGCTCCTATCCCATCACGACTTCCAAACGAGGCCTATACAACTCTATGGATCTCAAAAGCTCCGCTAATAATAACCGAAAATAAATCATAACCAAAATTGCAGTCTAATACTCCCTCCAGTTCAATTTATATGTCGTTTTAGTGTTCAGAATTTGTTTCAATTAATTGACGTTTTAGTTAAAAAATTTATTTTTCTTCCGCAAATATCCCTATCCCATAAAACTCTCTTTATCTAATCATTATGATAAAGCTTTATCACATCAATCGCTTCCACTCCCCCATATACATCTGCCGCCATCCACTCCCCCATATACATCTGCCGCCATTTTTCTTGGAGAAGACAAGATTTTCCCTCTTTTTTTCTTTGCCCTAAAACATATGGAGGAGCACGTATATTTATATGGTAACGCAGAGCAAAAACAATCAAAGGAAACGAACATCATGAAGCCATATCTTGATCATCGAATTGATTTGAACAAACTCTACTATGASGGAGAGTCTGGTGAACACAAAGAGATTCGACAAGGAGTTTTAACAATGTTGAAGATTTGTCTTCCAGATTATTTTTAAAATCGATTGATGGTAGAAAGAGTTTGATATCCTATTTTGGTCCACTTCTTTTTTTTCTCAATGGTTGGTATTAATTCCAGATTATTTGTGCTTCAATTTAAAGAGGAATATGAAAGGTATGYGAGTATTATTTTTTATTTAAGAAAGCTGCGCATGAGATGAGACGGAGGGTGAAAAGGGAGTATTAATATGGACAAATTAGTCTTTTTTATACCTTTCTTAATAAGTGTGTTTTAGTCCCAAACGACATATAAAATGAACCGTAGGGAGTATTGAAGAAGAAAGAGTAGAGAGTTGTGACAATAAATGGAAGTTTCCTATTCCGCATTTAGCCTTTTCTCTTTCTCTCTCTATCCCTTTTGAGTAAAATATGGAAAGAGAATAAAGCATTTTAAAAAAGACATTCATTGGTTGATTGCAAGCTTTTTTTTCATTCACTTTTCTCAATCTCTGTCTGAATAATTGCCTAAAATAAAATATCTGTGTCTGAAAATTCTACTCCTAGTTGCCTACCACCTTCAATTTCTTCCTCTAGGTTTCTGACTTTGTGGACATTTGCATTTGTTTGGGTTAAGTTAATAAATAAAAAATAAAAATTGATTTTTTTTTGTCTCAATTGCACATACTCTGAGCGATAAATGCATAATCTTTTAGGTTTAAAAGGTTACCCTTGTTTTCCCCATGGTTCTCATGCCAAGAAGGTCTGCAATTGTCCAATTGTCTTGCAGAAAGATGATCGTGATGGTTTAGGGCAATTAGGGCTTCGCAAATTGGATCAATTCGATTACAAGCTCTCAGTTTACGACCCAAAAGGCCGCCTTTTGTGATTAGAAAGCTTTTTCATCGTGGGTCTGCGAGAATGTCAGCTGAATTGTAGAAAAATCAGAAGAAGGGATTAAAAAAAAAAAGGCGCGAACAAAAAATGTCATCGGTTCCATTAGAAAAGGCAATGCCTGAAACGGCGTCGTGCTCTGTAGGTTCACGTCGTTTTGGTGATCTTAGAGGGGTCCAATGGCGTGTGGATTTGGGTATTTTGCCATCTTCTCCTTCTGCCTCCATTGATGACCTTCGACGGGTTACCGCCAATTCTCGTAGAAGGTTATATAGTTTGGCTCTTTATTTAGGATATATATTTTCATTTTAGGCGTTTCGAATTATTACCATTTTCAAGATTTGCAGATTTTCCTGATAAATTTAGGGCATAATTTGTTATTTTACTTAGGGTTTTAATGGCATTTTTATTCCATTTTAGGATCTTAAATTGATGTTTGGAGTTAATTAAAACCTTTTGGAATTGATAATTTCTGGCTTCTAATCTTCTCCGATGATTAGTGAAACTCAATATAGCTCTTCAATTCCAACATAACCATGCTCGCATTTTATCGTGTTTTTGCATTTTATTTAAAATTTGTATGCATACTTCAATATATATATGTATGTATACGATTTTCTACAGTTACGCATCTTTGAGGAAACAACTTTTGGTTGATCCACATTTACCAAAAGATGGCGGTTGTTCCCCTGATCTTGTCATGGATAATCCGTTGTCGCAAGACCCAGGTAGGATTTTTGGCCTTTTCACATGTTATGCAGGTTAAACTGCAAAATTAATCCATCAACTTTTGGGTGGCAATTTTTAGTCCAGAAATTAAATTTTGGGGATTTATGAAATTTTCGGCCTATTTTGATGGCATGGTCTGTCTGTTTAAGTTCAATTTGTGATCTCTTTGATCAACCATTGTTGTTTTTCTCGTAGACAGCATGTGGGGCCGCTTCTTCAGAAATGCCGAGCTGGAGAGGATGGTTGACCAAGATTTGACACGATTGTACCCTGAAAGAGGCAGCTATTTTCAAACGAGTGGATGCCAAGGCATGTTACGAAGGATTTTACTGCTGTGGTGCCTTAGACACCCTGAGTGTGGTTACAGACAAGGTATATGTGAACCAAAGCTCGTTTTTCTGAAAGCAATATTTTTGATTTTCTATACAGACTGAAAATCTGCGACTATTTATTTTGAACTACATTTGTGAGATGTTCTCTTTCGAGGGACGCACTTTGGTTAAACTAAATATTTCCGAGCCTAAATATTTTGTTACATTAATTTGCTCATCGAAATTGATTTCTTGGTTCTGAAAAGGGCTCTTCAAATATACAGTGTTTATTACGAACAACTACCGTTGCGGTTTGGCCTAATTACAGAAAAACCCAGCTAACTTTCAATATTACAAAAAATAACCCTAAGATTTTATTTTGTCTTGCATTACCCCCTTCATAAAAATAAAAAAGATTTGAAACCCCCCACATTTATAAAAATATTACATTAGCCCCTTAATTTTGACACTGAATCTCTCTCTCTCTCATTTTTTTTTATGTAACTTCGAAATTAGCTGTTTCTTTTTTTGTAATTAGGTCAAAACTCAAGGGTTCTTTTTGTAATCATCCCTAAATATATGCAATAATATATATTCATGTATAGGGATGCATGAGCTCTTGGCTCCACTGTTGTACGTTCTCCACGTTGACGTTGAGCGTCTCTCGGAAGTGCGAAAAGCCCACGAAGACCACTTCGCCGACAAATTCGACGGCTTCTCATACCACGAGAACAACTCGACCTACAAGTTCGACTTCAAGAAACTCTTGGAAGCTTCCGGAGATGACAACGAGTTCGAGAAAAAACACTCGAAAGCCAGCAGCCTTGCCGAGCTTGACCTGGTCACCCAAACCATCGTCTTACTTAGCGACGCGTATGGGGCCGAAGGCGAACTCGGCACCGTCCTATCCGAGAAATTCACCGAACACGATGCCTACTCCATGTTCGACACCCTCATGAGCGGGGCCCGCGGCATTGTCGCCATGTCCGATTTTTTCTCCCCGTCTCCTTATAGTAGCTCACATTCCGGTTTTGCCCCCGTAATCGAAGCTTCAGCCGCGATGTACCATTTGCTGTCCATCGTCGACTCGTCTCTTCATTCTCACCTCATCGAGTTAGGAGTCGAGCCCCAGTATTTCTCGCTACGTTGGCTGAGGGTATTATTCGGACGTGAATTTTCTCTCGAAAACCTTTTGGTCATCTGGGACGAAACTTTCGCGTGCGATAATGAGAACCCAAACAAAGCCCGCGAGGCCGAGTCGTATTTTAGAGTCCTCGACTCTCCACGTGGCGCTTTTATATCCGCTTTTGCCGTCTCAATGATACTTGAGCTGAGGTCGTCGTTGCTCGCCACTGAGAACGCGACCGTTTGTCTGCAGAGACTGTTGAATTTCCCGAACAACGTGAGTCTTGTGAAGCTGATATCGAAGGCGAAGTCGTTGCAAGCGCTGGCGATGAATTTGAGCTACTCGAATCCGGGGCTTTTTAATCCGGATGGGAAAAAGCCCGTGATTATTAGTAGGGGTCATCATACGCACACGCTCTCGCTGGATTCGGCTTCTTCGCCTGGAGCTCCGTTGAAGGAGAGCTACTGGGAAGAGAAATGGAGGGTTTTGAACGACGAGGAGGAAAAGCTGTGTAGAAGCGAATCAGATCCTTCGTCGTTGAAGAAAACCGAAATTCAAGAAACGTCCGTTAGGAGAAGTTTGTTGGAGGATCTCGCGAGACAGCTTCAGGACGATAATAAAAAAAATGCGGGGTGTAATAATAATAATAATAATAATAATAATATTGGCGACTTTAAAGAAAACGAGCGTCAGGATTTATTTGAGGTTAACGGACAAGATGTTAGGGAAGAGATTTTTCGTGATTTCTCGGAGCCAAACAGTCCTATTATTAATGGGAATATTATTAATAATAATATTAGTGACGAGGGGGATGGGTCGGAAAGTAGTAGTGTTGCATCGAACTCGTCAATTGATGAATACTATGATGCTAAAAAACGTGGTGTGACTTCGAAATGTACGGAAAATGATGAGTCGGTGAGAAAATCGGGGACGGGGCAGGTGAAGGAGAGGAAAGGTAAGTTTCAGTGGCTGTGGAAGCTTGGGCGGAATGCGAGCGAGGGTACAACGACGTCGGTGAGACCGATTGCGTCTGATGGTGATGAAAGTGGTCGGGTTAATGGTGATGGGTGTGATAGCTCGTCCGAAACGAGCAAAGGGGAGATAGTGGACCAGGATTTGATGGGGAGCTTGAGGAATCTTGGTCAGTCCATGATGGAGAATATTCAGGTAATTAATTGAACTGAATGTTAGCTTAGAAT
Source organism: Phtheirospermum japonicum (assembly GCA_014905375.1). Classification (NCBI taxonomy): domain Eukaryota; kingdom Viridiplantae; phylum Streptophyta; class Magnoliopsida; order Lamiales; family Orobanchaceae; genus Phtheirospermum; species Phtheirospermum japonicum. The sequence goes on along the minus strand of BMAC01000963.1, from coordinate 274,961 downwards.
TATTGCTTTCTAAGACTAAATAATAAAAAAAAAATAATAAATCTCGGCTATCTTTTAAAATTACAAATAAAAAAAACTCCAGTTCTTTTAAATTTAGATTTAATGTTGAGCTTTAGAGCATCGTTAATATGTTGGCATTTGGGCCGGCAGGTGATTGAATCCGTCTTACAAGAGAATCATGGTCAAGTGGGACCGCCAGAAAGTTTGTCGAAGAACGGTGGTTTCGGGAGAGGACAAGTTATAGCAATGTCGGCACTCGAAGAGCTTAGGAAAATCAGCAGAATTCTGTCTGAGATGTGATTGTGTTTGTATGTAATACACGTTCTGTATTTTTTTGGTTTTTTTTTTTTTTTTTTTTTTTTTTTTTTTTTTTTGTCAAGTGGTAAATAAATTGATATATGTCCTTTTGTATATTTCGAATATTAATTTGTATCGTAGATGTGGTGGTTGTATGAGTCAGACTCGATCAAATAACAAATGGATTGTCATTATGTTGGTTCAATCGTTCAACACGTTATTAGCCTAAAATTACTCATCAGTTGGTTAAAGTTGAAGGCTTGAAGCAGAGATTAAGTAAAGAGAATAATTTATGCATTCATGTTAGAGAAGAAATTGCATATTATATATATGTAATGACCTTTTGTTATCATCTTGTTTGTTAAGGTTTTTGGAATATAAAATCGTTAATCTTTTTTCCCCCTCAAAGAAGAACATGTGCATTCTAAATCCTGATTTCTAGTGTTCAAAATGTTCAAAATTCTGTAAATAGCAAGATTTTTTTTATATTTTAACGTAAATGTCACATGATAAAATAGAAATATTCGACATTTATTAATGTACATGTCAAATAATAAAAGAGGTAAGTGTGGAATATAATATTATAGAAGGTAGGAATTAGTGTAAAAAGTCTGTGGAATATTTGAAATTTGAGAGGGATTAATATTCAAAATCTCAAATGTTAGCCCAAACATAAGGGACACATATTCGGCTCCAAGAGGATGGTACACGACAGAGATTAGTCATATACAAAATGCACAAAAAGTCCGGGAATAGAATAAAATCAGTGTGAAAATCACAAAATTGATTTACTTCCGGCTTTTCTGTTCTGGTGCACTCCCAAAATCGATATTGGAACCATAATGCCCTTGCCATTGAGTTAGGCCCTGATTGGTTGAGTTAATTGATAACCGATGGATAATAGCTGATAAATAGTTATTGATTTTCAATTAGTACTTGATAAATTAATTGAAAATAATTGATTGAAGGTTAATTTACCAATATAGACATGATTAAGAAATATAAAACATTATACATAAAAAAAAAGAAAAATATAAAAAATAAAGAAATAAATTATAATAATTAATAAAAGACTTCCCAAAAGATTATTTAAAAAAAAACAAATACTTGATAAATAATTAAAAAGATAATTATAATAATAAATAAAACTTTAATCATGACTAATAAAAGTATTTTCGTAAAATATAAAGTAATATATTAGTTTATAAATAAAATGTTTTCTACACTATAAAATAATAAAAAACGATTTTACCAAATAAGGTAAGAGTTTATTAGAAGAAGCTATGATTTGTAACTCTTTTTTGAAGAGGAGCTTATTAGGTAGAATAAGCTATCAAGAGCTTATTCTTGATTCTAATCAAGCAGCCTAAAAGATCTTATTGTGATGAAATAAACTATAATGAGTTTCAATAAGCTCAACCTAGGAGGCCTTAAACTCTACTTGGTTAAGTTTTATGAAAAAGTTTATAACTTATTATCTTTCAATAAGTTCCTTTAAACCTATCCAAATAATCTTCCGATATATTTGGCTAACAAGCCCCTTTCGAATAAAATTACAAATCCCAGTTTGTTTTAATAAGCTTCTAATGAAATGAAAAAAAACAATCTTTTTTAAAAATCATTTTCTACTATGACAAATACTTTGTTTTATAAACAAACATATTATTTTATAAACAAACATATTATTTTATTTATTTTATTATTTTATTAGTTATACATAAATATTGTTGTTAGATATAAGAAAAAGTTTATTCATTATTATAATTGTTTTTGTAAATAAACTTTCATATTATTTCCTATTTTTTAAATTATTTAGGAATTATTTATTTATTATTATAATTTTTTTAATGTGTTCTTGCTTTTTATGTATAATATATCTTATTTCTTCAATAATATTTATATCGATAAATTGATATTCAATCAACTACTTTAATAAGCTAATTCATAAAATATTAATTTGAAATTAGCTACCAACTACCAATTATCAATGATAAACTTTTCAAATCAGTTTAATCAATTAGACATTTAGAACAAATTATGCTTAGCTAACAGTTTTGATAAAGTAATATGAAGCAATAGTTTATATAATTAAGTTTGTAATCTCAATATCTCATACCTAACAAGTTAAAATTACCAATAAAATTATATTTATAATTTATATGATATGGAAATAATAAGAAATAATGATCAATTTTTTTTAAAGAAGTAAACTAGTTTAACACCTGCATATTATGCGGGATTTGAAAAATAGTAATATTCATTAACAATACTAAAACAATAATATTGAAAATGGTACATACAAACCGTAACATTATTTGTTCTATTTACAGGAATATTATTTTTCACATTAATAATTTGTATACACAAATCAAAATATTATCTATTCTAATTACAGTAAGACTGGTTTTCACAATAAAGAACGTTCAAATTGTTTTTACCGTGGGTCACGAATTAGTGTAAAGTATATCAAAATAACCTAAACTTGATCGAAAACTCGTAGAAATTGAGTTTGAAAAATATAAAATATACAAAACTCGCGTGTCACATGTGAATTGTGATATAAAAAATTAAAATTTAAAAGACACTTATATTTCGATTGAGAAAATGTCGTACATCTAACTTGTAATATATGTAATATTATTATTATTTTTATTTATTTTTTGTTTAAGACACTAATTTGTTCGTATAAATATAATGTGTGTATCATTATATTGAAATTAGATAAAGAGATTTAGAATATATTTAATATTTATTTTTCTAGGCATAATAATTTATTATTATTATTTATTTTATCTTTCTTTTTTCCCTTTTTTTTCGTAACAATAGACTTTCATATATATTTTGAATGATATTTTAAATTCATTATATTAAGATTAGATAAAGAAATTTAAGTTTATAATTTATAATAATTTTATATATCTAGTATTTTCTTAAGTAAATATTTAAAATTCTAAAATAAAATTACTTCAATTTTTATTAATTTTTTTTATTCAACTTATATAGATTTTCATTAGATATAACCAATTTATATTTTTATATTAGAAGAATAAAAGTAAGATATTGAATTAGACAAAATATGTTAAAGAAAAAAGAATTAAATAATGTAACATGCAATAAAGAAAAATATTGAATTTAAAAATATATAATATTAGGAAAATATTAAATTAGGTAAAATATAATGAAATAATAAATACTAAATTTGGTAAATATTAGGCTCGGATGACACCAAAACACCATAATTTTTTTTCAAATCTAACGAAGGGTAGGAAACAAACACATATGATAAGAGGATTTTTCATTAATATATATGAGAAATAATATGGTACAAATACTTGATTAGATGATGATTCTAGTTTGTGTGCAATTTATTAACAATTTAAAGCTAATATTCATTTCGAATACTTCACTCTATTGTTAATATCGAGGTTTTAAATTATAAATAATTGTAGTATTATGTTAGATACGTTCCTAAAAAATCCGATTCGTGCGATCTTCCCCCAACCAACGTAGAGATCCTGTCGAAATTGCCACAAATAAAATTGAGCACAATTTTATAAAAAAATAGCCCACTTATTTCTTGTGAAGAGATGAGAAATATGCTCAATATCATTTGATTGAACAATTGACCCAGCTCTTTATTCTTATATTATTGAATTTCAAATAATAGTTGAATCAATATCAAAATATAAATGAGATAGGAATAATATATTTGTATATATTAGAAGTTATTTAAAATTGTTTCTATTTTCGGATCTTCAGCTCGAAATAGTACATATATTTGAAATCTTTTCGGGACAATCTGATTATATGAAAATCGAAAAATTAATGGGTCTTTTTAGTTCAAATATTTTTGGATTTAGATATTGGTTTGATTTGGGTAATCCTAAAATCCAGTACACACTCTAAATTATACATCACTATTTTTGGAAAAAGAACAATTAGAATATTTGACTTTACAATTAAAAATAATAATAAATATAAAATAAAAATTACATTAGAGAACCCCTTTCCAATTTCTAGAGCTTACCGTTAGGTCATCTCCAACCAAATATCTGTTTTTAAACTAAAAAATGCAATAACTGCAACATCAAACATTTCATTTTCAACTGAAAAAACCTATTCTCAAAATCAAAATATTCTCAATGTATTTCTTTTTACTCCAATTTTTATATATTTTTCCAGTATAACTTATATATATATATTTATAAACATTACAAATTGAACACCTTATTTTTTTAACCGAAGAGTGTAGTAAAAAATTATCAATCAACATACAAAATAAATATTAAGAAATTATTAAATTACATATTTAATAAATAATAAGAAATTATATTACCCGACAAGAAAATAACATTAAAACATAAAAAAAACTCACTTGTTCACATAAAAATATACAAAGATAAAGTATACGTGTTTCTTATTTTAAGTGTTAATTAGGTAAATTTAAGTGGCTTTCACTATTTAGGCCAAAAGCAAATGATATTCTATTAAATCCAAAAAATATTTTATATATCTTTTATATTTATTTTTTATAGACACGTTATAAATATACCCTATAAATTACATCAATACACATCTTCTTATGCGCCCATAATTTCAAGCGTTACTAATTTGGAAAAGGTACTAATTTGAAAAATTCCCATTTAAAATGCATTGGTCCTTACTTTCCTTTAAAATTTCATACTAATAAAATTTCGTACTAATTTAACCGAATTTGAGAACTTCATACTAATTTGGAAAAACCTATTTATTCATACCGTAAAATTTTGTATCGTACTAATTTAACCGAATTTGAGAATTTCATACTAATTTGGAAAAATCTATTTATTCATAGCGTAGAATTTTGTACTAATTTAACGGGTTTTAGAATTTCACACTAATTTAAAGGATTTGATTGGTCCTTACTTTTCTTTAGAATCTCAAAATTTCATACTAATTTAACGGGGGATTCGTAATAATTTAACGGGATTCGGGAATTTCATATTAATTTCAAAAAGACTTTTAGAATTTCATACTAATTATATGATCATATGATTGAATTTCATAGTAATTTAACGGGATTTGATTGGTCATTTGAATGTGTTGTTTTCAAGTAAGTCAGTCGAGAAAAGCTATTTGTTGTTTTCACGCAAGTCAGTTGAGTGAAAACTATTGAAAACTATTGGAGTTTATTTAGGGGTCAGTTTCTATTATAATTTATTAATTAATAAAATTAATTTGGCATTAATGGGATGAAATATTTTAAAGTAACTAAACAGTAAATAGAAATTTTGATTTGGTACCAATTGGGAGTTTTCCCTGAATTTTTAATGTGTTTGTTTGATACCGTGGTATGTCATATATTTTTATTTTAATTACTCAAAATGTTTTTTTTTAATGTCGTTTCAAGTTTTCAATTTATATATTAATGTTAGAAAATCTATCTTGGTGTCAATGTTGTTACGCTTGTAAATGCAGGAGGGGGTGGGGCATGGTGTCGTGAAGGCACCGTAGTAATTTTCTTAATTTATACGTGTTATGAAAAAAAAAGGAAGCATAAAAGTAAATATGAAAATAAGAAATATAATACTTATTAAATAAGAAAGAAATTAATTTATATTAATATTGATGTTATGGGTTTTAATTTATATTTTAATATTACAATTAGAAATTTAATTTTTATTTAAAAGTTGTTAATTTTTACAACTATAAAATAATTTATTTTCCTAATAAACATCTCATCAAAAAAATACAGAAAAATAAAATATATAAAAATAAAAAGTATTATTAGAAAAAAACTAATTTGCAAATTAAAATATAATGCAGTTTGAGGTTTGTATTTATTTAGGGTGAGTTTGCAGTTTTATGAAGTATAAATGGTAAGTATGCAAAATTTATAAATCAACAAGAAGATTTGCCTTTACACAGTAAAAAATCAAAATTGGGGAAGAGAGAGAAATATTCTGATGCAAACGCAAAACTGGGTTTGCGATTGCAGGCCGCTTGGCTGCAAATTTGGAATGTAGGTGTCGGTTGGAGAAGAGTCAATCCAAACTCCACTATTTATTTATGTTTTCCATATGGTAAATGATAGAAAAGTAGTAAGGCATAGCGAGCTGTATGTACATAAATCTTTTCTTGTATTTCAAAATTTAATTGATTGATTAGAATGTAGACCTCACATACATATATAATGGCGGAAGAACTTCTATTTCACGCTTAGCGAAAATTTTCTTTTCGGTCATTCTCATTCCTAAAATAATGATTATCAATCTCACACCTATTGGAATCTTCGTCTTGGTCACGACGCAACACGTGGAACAAAGGAAAGCGGAAATTGAACTGAGAACCTTTGAGAACCTTTCGTTCTGAGTCTTCGAAGTATCATTTTGACCGACTATTTTTACGTAAATGATAAAAGAAAAATCTAGAAATCTTAATAGCCTTTGATACTATAGCTGTAATCCAACAATTCTATGAGGTTGTATAGATAGTACGTAATGTATAACGGCTGGAAAGTCTTGTAACACTTGTGATGAGCTGTGATCAGGTGCTTTTGTTAACAATGCACTTGTACCGAATCGATGTTGATAGGTCGTCGCTTTCCTGTAACGAGCTTATGCGAGCTGAAGGTATCTCTCTCCTTGGTATGCTTATTGCGACATGTCATATGATGAGGTCGGCTGGCTGCTTTGACGGGCTCAGTGCGACCTGTTTATTATGCCCTCTCAAATCGAGGGAGGATGAAGGAACAACTGAGAGTTTGTGACGAAGTCTTCGGAAGAACTGTCCTGACAGTGGTTTGGTAAGGATATCTGGTACCTGATCAAGAGTGGGAACATAATGAACTGCAAGCTACTTATTTTGAATTTTATCACGTATGAAGTGAAGACCGAGCTCCAAGTGTTTGGTTCTGAAACGATGTACGAGATTTTTAGCTAAGGCCATACCGCCTTGATTGTCAACCCAAAAAAAAGGTGTATTGGAAGAGGTAGCTGAAACTCCTGGAGTAAAGACTGCAACCAAATGACATCACAAGCCGCACTGGCAATGCTTCTATATTATGCTTCAGTACTTGTATGGGATACTTTTTCCTGCTTCTTACAGCTCCAGGCGACGAGATTTGCACCAAGATAGATAGAAGTTCCATAGGTAGACTTTCTATCATCAATATCAGAAGCTCAGTCTGAATCAGTAAAGGCAATGAGTGGTAATGAATTGGTACGAGTAAGATTCAAGCCAAAATCAATGGTGTCGACCAAATATCGAAGAATGTACTTAACAACTTTCTAATGATCAATGGAAGGAGATTGCATAAACTGATTAACCTTTTTGACACTGAAGCTGATGTCTGGCATAGTGATCGTGGCATACTGAAGAGATCCTATAATCTGTCGATATAGCTTTGAGTTGGCCATGGGGTGTACCACAATGATAAATGAGGATGACTGATCGTTGGAGTTGAAACAGATTTAGCTCAAGTCATACCAGCTCAATTGAGAATGTTAACAACATATGAGTTTTGGCTCAAGAGTAATCAAGAAGAATGAGGTAGAAATTTAATTCCAAGGAAGTAATTGAGGTGCCAAGATCCTTGAGCAATAGATGTTTGTGCAACTGGAGTATGAGATGATAAATGGCTATAGAGACATTCTCTGTAATAACGAGGTCATTTACATATGCTAAGACCAGGATAAATGTGTGATTATAATTTTTGAAGTATAAAAAAAGATCAGCTTTTAAGACAGTGAATTAAAATAAGAATTTGTCCAAGTTCGCTAGACCAATCTAGGAAAGCCTGTTTGAGTCCATACAGAGATTTCTTGAGCTTGCAAACAATTCCAGGAGCTGTACAGTGTTCAAAACACAGAGTAAAGGACATGTACAATTCTGTATCTATATCTCCATTCAAAAAGGCATTATCAACATCCAACTGTCAGATGCTCTAAGATTTGGTGACTTCTATCGATAGATTAGTTCAGATGGGGCAAGGTTTTACAACGGGGCTGTAGGTCTTTGTGTAATCCAAACCTAGTTCTTGGGTGTAGTCTCTAGCAACCAATCTGGCCTTGCACATTGCAATATAGAGCCATCCGATTTTTTTTAACCTTTATACACCCACCCGTATGTGATAACCCTGTTAGTTGGAGAGGGCAAGTAGGTTACCCAAGTCTGGTTTTGCATACGTGCATCAAATTCCTTCTGCATAGCTTGTTTTCATAGAAGAATATGCATAACCTCAATGTAATTCCTTGTTTCCTAAATATCAGATGTGGTAGTGGATAAGACCTTGGGCTTGAGGAACTAGTCTTTGATCTGGTAGTCATGTGGTGAAAATTATGAATACATGAAGTAGCTGAAACATCAGTAGCACCAGTAATAACAAGTAGAACATGACCAGAAATATAAGCATCATCAATAGGTAAGCCAATAATAATATGACCAACAATATCATGAGAGGGATGAGAGTGTGGCAAGCTCGAGTGACTTGATGAGCTCGAGCGACCTGATGAATTGGGAGAGGTAGGGGTGATAACATGGTTGTGAGGAAAATTATTAGAAGCTATGGGAGAGGTATCTGTGGATGTGTCAGAATGGGTTGTTTGGCCATAAGTACGTGGGAGGACTGTATAACCTTTATGAGAAGGACTGCATCCCAAGAAGGTACTTGGGGTGCTTATGAACTGGAGCTTATAACTAGTAAGGTCGCAAGTAAGAAAAGTAGAGGTAGCTAAACACTTTGAGCATAGAATAATCAGATTTCTGTTTGTTTAGTGATTCAAAAGGAGTATTGTATTTGAGGATTTTTGAGTAGGTTTTTTTTATGAGATAGAATGCACTATGAAAACCATCACCTCAATGTCTAGTGGGGACTTTAGACTGGGCTAGGAGAGAAAATTCAACCTCTACAATGTGTCTATGTTTCCTTTCAGCTAGAATATTTCGTCGAGGGGTATAAGGGCAAAACATGCTGTGAACAATCCCTTTGGAGAGGAAGAAGGGTATGAAGGTTTTGAATCCACAACCTCCACCGCTTTGCACAATCTCGATGTGATTATTGTACTGAGTGTTTGATTAGAGTAGATTTGTCCTTATTTTTATTAGCTTTTTAGTTCATTTTTATATTTGTTTTTGGTATAAGTTGGATGATTTAAGCATAATTCTGTAATTTTATAATTCCAGCTTATTTTACCACATTTTGATCTAAATTGATGCAATTAGGTGATGTTTTGTTGTTTCTCACCTTACAGCTAAGTAACCGGAAGAGTTTAGCGTGTAAAAGATGAAGTCCGATGTTCAAGAGTAGAAGAACAAGCTTTCCGGTGAAACGAGTAGCAAACGATCGAGAAATGGAGACCGACGCTCAGTCGCGTCGACGCGAGCCGTGCCAGCGAGCCATGGTCCGCGTCAGCCGACGCAAGGACGATGCTCTGCCGACGTGACGTTCTGAAGCGTCGATGTCGACGCACCAAGGTCGACGCAACGTCGACGCTAGCTGCTGAAGCGTCGACGTCGACGCACCTGCCAGCGACGCGCGCACCCTGCCGACCGCTACCGACCAAGACTGTCGACATCCGCCGAGCGCCTGCTCGCGTCAGTCGACGCTCCGTCGACGCGACGGCCCCAAAATTCAGAAATTAGGGTTTCTTGTGCGCCAAGACTCCTAATATCTATTTAAAACCTCATTTCTACGGATTTTGGGAGACACACAGAGGAGAGGAGAAGACCCAACACTATTCTAGAGTAATTTAGCTCATAAAAAACAATAAATCCACGTCTTATAACAAGATTTGGAGACGCGGATCAAGGATCGAAGTTCTACGCGCCCGAAACACCGATTTCGCGCTCGAGAGTCCATTTTCGCCCAAGATCAGCGTCCAAACTCCGGAATAGCTGGAGCTTTTCATTACTTTTCGTAGTTACAATAAGTACTCTAAACCTTTAGTTAATTTCTTAGATAATTGCTTAGTTAATTTCGTTGTGAATGCTAGACTAGTTAAATTAGTTTTAATTGTTTTATGCTCGTATTTTGGATATTGATTAATTTAGTTTATTTATGCGATTTGGTTCATGCTTAGTTAATGTTCGTGGATTGTTATGATTCGTATGTTAGCAACATATTCTTAAACTCATGCTTTAGATACGTTAATTAGGCTTTTAATCTTCGTAGTGTTAATCGATAATTTAGTTATTGCTTTTAGTTGATAATTTAGAATAGTTAGTTTAATCAGCTTTAGTATACTGTTTAGTTCGTCATCGATAATCTAGTTTAAAGTAATTAGTTTAATTAGTTTAAATTTTCGTCTTAGTTTATAATGATCGAATTAATCTTTTCAAACCCCCAAATGTATATGTATGTTATTAAAAATTGAGAAAAACATCGATAAAACCGAACAGTTGTTTCCTCGAGAGATACGACTCGAGTCAAACTCATCACCCTACAGTTACCTCGTACACTTGCGAGCAAACTGACGTGCTTTTAAATTATTTATTAAAACGGGGTGCACAAAAGTTTGGGATCAAAAATTTGGCGCCGTTGCTGGGGAAGCAACGAGTAGGAATTAAAGATGTTTTTCGTTTTATTTTCTGTTTAATTTATTATTTTATTTGCTTTTACTTGGTTTTTGCCATTTGGTACGTTGACGTGTTGTTGAGTTTATGCAAGGAAGGCGATCACTTCAACGCGACCTTGTATCATTCATTGACAACATTCACCGTTCAAATCCGCCAAGACCTAGACCCGTTCTTATTCCCGAGGACAATTCCTCGACAGCAACTGATTTTGCTTGCAATCAAGTTCCCGACATTATGTTAGGAGCACATTCGGTTCGAAACGGTGATTCACTACCGAGATCACCACCACTCCCCACTCGAACTGGGTATGGTAGTGATCCAAACAAATCACATTCCTCTAGACGTGACGAAAGGAGAAACGAAGGAGTTAACCAGCAGCACAACATAGTCAATCACCCGCTCAACATGGAGAATTTGAGGCAAAACAAAGAGATAAACGACAATGTCATGCGTCAGCACAACATCGAGAACGTGGCATTTAGGAATGAGGATGTTTTGCAGCGAAACGCCTATATAAACAATCAACGGCACGTGAACGAGTGGTTGGAGAATCAAGATCATGGTTACGAACAAAACAATTTCGGAAGGAGATACGAGCGCGAGCACCGTTACGCGCATAACGACCACTACGAGAGAGCTTATGACCAAGTTCGAGAACCAAGGGGAGATCGAGCACTTAGACAGCGCGACTTGGCACGTCCAAAGGTTGTACCCTTTCGGTCCGCCATTGTTCTTGGACCGACCGCGAGGGCAGTGGAAATTAAACCGCATCAACTCAACCTACTCCCAACCTTTCATGGGAATGCACATGAAGACCCCTTGGCATTTTTAAATTATTTCGTTGATGAAGTTGGTCGATTCGTAGTTCATGGCCTTCATCAAGAAGAAGTCCAGATGATTTGTTTTCCGTACAGCTTGAAGGACAAGGCGAAGTCATGGCTACTGTCCCTAGAGTCTGGTTCGTTGACTGACTGGGATATGATCAGCGAGAAATCTCTAAACCAATATTATTCAGCCCAAACGACGAGGCATCTTCGGAGGCAAATTGCTACTTTTGAGCAATTAGAAGGAGAACTATTTCACGAGACGTGGGAGCGCTACAAAACACTTTTGCAAGCGTGCCCCCATCACAACTATTCTCCGGAGATGACTAACCAGTTTTATTTCGATGGTTTATTGGACCATGGGAAACGAGAGGTAGAGATAGCAGTGGGAGGAGATTTTGGAGATTTGACAGCACACGAGGCAAGACAGGTGTTGGAAAATCAAAGAGAGAAGTCTAGATAAACCAACTCTCGACCTCGAAAGATGAGAGTGAACGAAGTTTCCATCCCCGACCCTGATTTAGACGATGGCAAATTAGTTAAAGCGAAATGCGAGGAGATTTTCGACGAGAAATTAGCTGCTTGGAAAGCCGAGCGAGCTAGCAAGGCCGCTGCACAGAAAATGGCTGCAAATTGCAACCAATGTGGATCCCCCCAGCATTTAGCAGACGTATGTCCTAACAACAGTGAGCAGCAAGAGGAGGTAAACGCGATCCAGAATTATTCAAATCAAAAGAAGTACACGCCACAGCGTGACAATCCTCTTTTCAAGTGGGGTCCGGGCAATCCAAATCATACGCCACCTGGTCCACAATTTCCCCCGCCGCATTATGCTCAAGTACCAGTGCCGCCACAATAAAATAATTTTCATACGCAAGGGCATGCATCGAGTGCAACTCAACCAAATGATCAGCTATTAGTTTGGCAGCAGAATCAAGTGGCTGAGACGATCAGTAACAGAGAAGGGCTCACGAAGGTGAATGCGAAGATAGACAAACTTTCAAAGAAGGTGAGCGGAATAGACCAACTTTCCGGCATTGTGCATGATCTAGCTAAAAATATGGATAGAATGGAGAGAACTATGGGACAAATAACAACTGATATTACTAGATCGAATAAGGAGAAAGACAAGCTACCAAGCCAGCCGGAGCAAGCATCGGCAATTCATGTCCTTCGCAATGGGAAGAAGATCGACAATGGCATGGAGAACCAAGACGAGGAGCTAATTCCTAAACCGGTGGATAAGCTACATAAATCCGCCAATAGATATGTTCCTGGTTCTATTCAAGGGAAAGTCCCGAGCGACACCTCTGGCATCGATGAACCACCGCAGCCGAAGCAAACAACGATGCAGTATAAGGATGRTGTTCCTTTTCCGAGCCGATTACGTCCAGCGAAGGAGAACAAGAAATTCATGGAGTTGTATAATCTCTTGAAGAATGTGAATATAAACCTACCACTTTTAGAAGTGATCAAGACGATGCCCGCCTACGTCAAGTTTTTTAATGAACTTGCCTCGCGAGAGAGACGTTTGGCGACAACTCAATACGTTCCGTTACCGAAAGAAGTTAGCACGATTTTCAAGAAGCCGTTACCACCTAAGGAACGCGATCCTGGCAGTTTTTGTATAACGATTTCACTAGCTAATGGGAAGAAYGCAGTAGGTATGTTGGACCTTGGAGCAGGCGTTAATCTAATGCCTTATTCGCTTTATCAAGATTTTGATCTTGGACCCCTCAAACCGACAACTATGCGCCTACAGTTYGCCGATCGRTCGACTCGARGACCYTTAYGGATAMTRGAAGATGTTTTAGTYCAAGTTGGGGAGCTAGTGCTTCCAYTTGATTTTGTGGTTATGGACATTGGTGAAGTTCCGACTGAGYACAACGAGCACACCATTCTTTTAGGGCGACCGTTCATYGCGACRTCACARACTCTTATTGATGTTCATAAAGGGAGAATGACGATGACCGTGTTAGGCGAAACAGTAACCTTTTCTCTGAAAGATATTCACAACACTCCCTCTCCTATTATGCGAGAGGAGGATTCATTCATTGACCCCGTTGCATCATGCGTCAACGAATTACGAGAAATTGAAACTTTGAACAAGTTAGGCGACGGGGACGATGCTGGATTTTTTATCAAGGGAAGGAACGAGCGAGTCAATTCGTGTAGAGATTACGAGCCCTATGATCAAATGCACTTAAGTGGAGAAGAATTGGTCGAGCTGTTGGGAATAGACATACGCGACATCGTGGCAGAATTTGGAGGCAGCTTTGATGAGGAGTGTTCGTGCAAATTCGAGCACGAGGTAGAGTCGATACCACCGATAAATCGTTCAAGGCACGATTTCCTCGACCATAGCGAAATTTACACTTTCAAAAGGCACATGGGCGAGGCTTATTTCAAGGGTTGGACGAGAAATATGAAGAATTCAAGGAAGGTTCGCACGAATGAAGTCAAGAACTTGCAATTTGAGGTTGGAGAATTAGTCTTGCATAATAACGAACGTAAGTACGACCCAGCCGATTTTGGAGTTTCATGGAGCGGACCATTCTCGATTAAAGAAGTTGACGAGTACGGCATAGCCACGCTGTACGATGAGATTGGCAAATCGTCCTTTCAAACTCATAAGCATAGATTGAAGCCTTATCATGACGGACGAGGTAAAAATAGCAACCGCAAGATGGTGGAGTGTGGAGATCCACCGTACGTTGAAAGATAAACGAGTAAGATAGCATCGAGCAAGCGACGTTAAAATTTGCGCTTCTCGGGAGGCAACCCGAGCTTTATGTATCCTTTTGTATTTTATTTTTATTTATTTATTGTTTTATTTTGGTTTTTAGTTGTTTAGAACAGTTGAAGAACTCGGACGAGGAGAATTGAATGAACAAGCAAAGGAAAAGACGCCCAGGAATCTGCCCGCGTCGACGCCGAGCACCTGCTCGCGTCAGTCGACGCGGCGTCGACGCAAGAGTACCGAAGAATTACGCTCTGTCGCGTCGACCGACGCGGCGTCGACGTGACCCGCGGACCAGCCCAGAAACATTTAAAAATTGGATTTTTGGCCCACGACCCGACCCATGCTCGGTTGACCCGCGGGAAACCCAGAAAAACAAGCTTAAAAACAGCTTCCTCTCCCCTTTTTCTCACTTTTCTTCCCTTTCTAACTTCTTACTTTATTTTCTCTTGAGAAATTTTTGTTTTTCAAAATTTCCAGGAATTCTAGCACTACAATTCCCCAACCCCAGAATTCCTAATACAAATTTGGTGTCCAAGGAGCCTTCCAAAAATGGGCTACAAGGGTTGAAGCAATTTTGGGCAATTCCGGGCACTTCTCGCATTTTTACGGAAATTCGACTATTCTACACGAGGTACTTCGCTTGAATCTTTTCTTGGGACCTTGTTATTGTTGTTTGGTTGTGTTGGGAAGTTTTTGGTCTAATGAAGTGCTTAGTTAGTTGAACACGCATGCCAAGTGTTCGACGAAATTCCCCAAAGAAGCACAAAGTTTTATTTTCAAAGTTTCTCAATCCCGTTCGCTCTCGAATTGTTTGATAATGTCTCGAGCTGGTAAACGTAAGGATATCTCGAGGAAATACAACGCACTACGCACCGGACTTTGAACGTCCAAGGAATTGCGGATGAGGCCTCGAATGGGTCGGACCACCACACCGACCTTTAACGGTATGTAGATGGCCTCGGGTGTGGGTACTTTACCCAAATGCACTTGCCCGGTTTTCGAGAACTCATGCTCGAGTTTTTCTCGACTTTGGCGATTCGGAACGACGAGACATTCTCTTGTCGGCTAGGTGGGAATGATGTGGTTGTCGACGAGGAGGTTTTCGGCAACATTTTCGGTTTCCCAACCGTAGGGGACCACCCGGTCGGAGTTCAAGGCTTCGATTTAGCCTCTTTTTGGGGGATGATTATCGGGGGAAACACGGGGGATTGTAAGAGGTTTCCTTGCTCGAGGATTCAAGACGACGCCCTCTATGTTGCCTACAAGATTCTCGCACACATCATTTTATGCAAGAATGAGGCAACTTACGTGACCAAGGCCGAGCTTTATGTTCTACAATGCCTCGTTGAAGGTCGTCAAGTCCGGTTGTACCCACTTATTTTGTTAGGGCTTTACAACGTCACCAAGGGTACTCCGGGGAGCAAGTCACCACTTCTCTCGTTTGTGACATACATTACCGGTCTCGCCCGTCACTTCGGGTTCGATCCAGCTGGAAGCGGACTTAGCCCGCTTGGGACCTTTTCATTACCACTCGCGCGTGCGCCGGCACCCCGAGTGAGGTCCTCGACTAGAGGAGGGTCTTCGTCTCGACTACACGACGAAGACGATGATGGCGACGAGGATATGGAGCAAMCCCMCCGTTCTACTTRGGGCCCGAGTCCCGATTGGGGGCAATTTTTCGAGGAAAATCGAGCATTTCAAGTGAAGATGTTCGATAAGCTCCAAATTATCGACGAGAAGATTGATGCGAACCACGACAAAAACCGGAAGAGCTTGAAGAAGATGCGAGTTCGCATCTCGAGGAGCGATTTGAGGCGGCATACCTCACACCGAGTATGGATGTCGACGGGACCAACAACGAAGACGATGAGTCCCGCCAGTTCTAAACTCGTTTTATCTTTATTCTTATTTATGCTTTCTTTATAAAAAAAATATAAAAAAAAAATTTGAAAATCCAAAAAAAATTGTTATTTTCTTTGTTTTTGTGTGTTTTATTTTTCTTTTAGGGCATTTCGTATCACGTACATTGAAGAAGTGGCCAATTACACAAATTACGACTAGCGGCTCGACTACTATTATTTCAGGGATGTTTTCTTTTCCCTTCCTCTTTTTGATTTTTGGATGTATTTATGGCAATCCGGAGATTGCCCGGATTTTTAGAGAGGGGGGTGGTCGAGTGTGATTTGTATTGATTAATTGTGTAATTCTATTTGATACTTGGCCTGTAATAATTATATGCTTAAACGTGATTAATTGCTATTTCTACGCTTAATTGTGTTTATATGGCTTGCCTGTCGAATTTGACTAAGTATGATTATTTGTTTTCGTCTTTGAGCGTGCATAAGTGCATAATTTTTCAAAATTTATTATTATATGTTGTAAAATGGTACTTGAACGCAATCGATTTCACGAAACCTTAAAAGCAGTGTCAATTCAAAATTTTCATGCAAAAAAAGCAGTGAGTAGCCTGAGTGTTTATCATCTTTGCATGTGCTTGAATAAGTTTCAGTTTTGATATCTCTTTAAAACCGCTGTGTGTAGTCGACTTTGAAAATGAAGTTAAGGCACATATAAAACCTTATTCCGGCCTTATTCATAAATTTTAGTCACTATAAATTCCGAATGAGCCAATCATAGCCAAATAATCCCTTTCCTTTAGCCACGAGTGTTTTGAGACCCTACAACCCATTAAAAGCGTGGGGTAGGTGTTCGTTATTTTATTGGTTATTAGTGTTTTGGGATATTTTATTAGGAATTTATTATTTTTGTAATTAAGGACCACCATCCGAAAAATAAAAAAATTAATAAATAAAAAGAAAGAAACCCCATAAAAAGAATAAACGGGGGAAAAATAAAAAAAAATGATAAGAAAGATGGTGAGTCTTGTGTTATTAATTGCCTACGCGCTTGTAAAGGCTTGAGTTTAATTGTCTATTTTATGAAGCCTTATGTTTAAAAGGCAAAAGAGTTGTAATTAAGTGGTATGAACTTATAGTCGGTTTTACGGTTGCGAGTTGGGAAATAGCCTATATTTAAAGGCTACGTTATGAGTGCTTAGTGAGGTTTTTCTTTTGAGCAAGGTGAAGCAATTTCCTTCTCGATTAGATTAGGTTGAGTGAGCGATTAGCCACACGACTTATATATTCCACCCCCGTCCAAAAAGCCTTACATTACAACCCGCGAAGACCTTTACTGATTCTTAGTTTTGACAGCACACTTAATTTGCGATTGAAAAGAGATTGATTTTCTGTGCTCATTTACTGTGCTTGTAATTGTGTGATTTGAGTGTATACACGTCCCATGCAGAAAATACTTGAGTGCTTTTGAGCGTACTAATATATTATCCTTCATGAGGAATCATGATTTTATTTTGAAGCGACGATGTAATAATGGTTGAGTGCTTGACGTTGTGTGACTTGTACCTATATTTTCAAAATTATCTATGTAGCAACGTACGACTTTTTGCTTGAACTTATTTTCATTCAAGTTATACTTCGAAATTATCGTTTGTTCGAGGACGAACAAACCAATAAAGCGTGGGGTAGTTGATTAGAGTAGATTTGTCCTTATTTTTATTAGCTTTTTAGTTCATTTTTATACTTTTTCTTGGTATAAGTTGGATGATTTAAGCATAATTCCGTAATTTTATAATTCCAGCTTATTTTACCTCATTTTGATCTAAATTGATGCAATTAGGTGATGTTTCGTTATTTTTCACCTTACAGCTAAGTAACCGGAAGAGTTTAGCGCGTAAAAGACGAAGTCTGATGTTCAAGAGTAGAAGAACAAGCTTTCCGGTGAAACGAGTAGCAAACGATCGAGAAATGGAGACCGACGCTCAGTCGCGTCGACTGACGCGACCGTCGACGCTACGTCGACGCGAGCCGTGCCAGAGAGCCATGGTCCATGTCAGCCGATGCAAGGACGACGCTCTGCCGACGTGACGTTCTGAAGCGTCGATGTCGACGCACCAAGGTCGACGCAACGTCGACGCTAGCTGCTGAAGCGTCGACGTCGACGCACAACGTCGACGCACCTGCCAGCGACGTGTGCACCCTGCCGACCGCACATGCCGAGCGCTGCCGACCAAGACTGCCGACATCCGCCGAGCGCCTACTCGCGTCAGTCGACGCTCCGTCGACGCGACGGCCTAGAATTCGGAAATTAGGGTTTCTTGTGCGCCAAGACTCCTAATATCTATTTAAAACCTCATTTCTACGGATTTAGGGAGACACACTGTGGAGAGGAGAAGACCCAACACTATTCTAGAGTAATTTAGCTCATAAAAATAATAAATCCACGTCTTATAACAAGATTTGAAGACGCGGATCAAGGATCGAAGTTCTACGCGCCCGAAACACCGATTTCGCGCTCGAGAGTCCATTTTTGCCCAAGATCAGCGTCCAAACTCCGGAATAGATGGAGCTTTTCATTGCTTTTCGTAGTTACAATAAGTACTCTAAACCTTTAGTTAACTTCTTAGATAATTGCTTAGTTAATTTCGTTGTTAATGCTAGACTAGTTAAATTAGTTTAATTGTTTTATGCTCGTATTTTGGATATTGATTAATTTAGTTTATTTATGCGATTTGGTTCATGCTTAGTTAATGTTCGTGGATTGTTATGATTCGTATGTTAGCAACAAATTCTTAAATTTATGCTTTAGATACGTTAACTAGCTTTTAATCTTCGTAGTGTTAATCGATAATTTAGTTATTGCTTTTAGTTGATAATTTAGAATAGTTYGTTTAATCAGCTTTAGTATACTGCTTAGTTCGTCATCGATAATCTAGTTTAAAGTAATTAGTTTAATTAGTTTAAATTTTCGTCTTAGTTTATAATGATCGAATTAATCTTTTCAAACCCCCAAATGTATATGTATGTTATTAAAAATTGAGAAAAACATCGATAAAACCGAACAGTTGTTTCCTCGAGAGATACGACTCGAGTCAAACTCATCACCCTACAGTTACCTCGTACACTTGCGAGCAAACTGACGTGCTTTTAAATTATTTATTAAAACGGGGTGCACAAATGTTTGGGATCAGTGTTCACTAGGTTATGAAAATGAGTGAAGGCAGTTAAAGTATCTGATTTAGATTTCAGCAAGTAAAACCAAGTAAACCTAGTTTATGATCGATAAAGCTAACATGATAGCCAAAACATGAGGACTTTACAGGTGCAGGACCCCATAGGTCAGTGTAAATAAGATTGAAGGTATGAAAATGATTATAGATAGAATCCAAAAATGGTAATCAATGAGACTTAGCTTCCGAACAAGCTAAACATAAAAGATTGTCTTTGGTATCATAAAAGGGGATATTACATCATTTTATAGCTTTTCTTATAATGTCAAGAGAGGGGTGACCTAGCCTAAAGTGTTAGGTTTGTAAATCTAACATCTTATTTCTAGAGGTGGCAGAATAAGTTGTAGTAGCAGTGCAAGCTGGTTTTACTAGAGTATGGAAATGAGGTGGATTCTTGATGAGGTGGAACTAGTAGAGCCCGTGCTAAAGTGCTCCTTTGTGAAGGTCTTGCGCTGTTAAGATATCCTTCACCACACAAAACACTACTGCAGAAACAGGATACGAAGGCGCCTGATTAACGGCGGTTCTGGGAAAACCGCCGTTAAATTTGTTTTTACATGCCCGCCTTAATCAGCACCCCTTGAGAAGCGCCAACGCCTGTCCCAACCATTACCGCCGTTGGAGTAGCAAGCCAAGCGCACAAGGACATGCTATCACCATAACCGATATTCAAAACTGAAGCGCGAGCTCAAAGCTATCCCTTCGCCAGAACTCCAAATATTTCCCAACAATATAAACGAGATGAGCATCGCGCTCGTTTCAAAAAATCGTCCGACTCAAAATTCGGTGAAATTGCAGCTCGTAGAACTGAATAGACCGAATAGAAATAAGCGGCGTTCGTTCCGAGCGCGATCAAGACGTCCATGTTCGCCGAGGCCCGGCCCAACGCTTTGTAAGCCCCGATGTAGAATCGTCGGCCGATGATGAATTGAACTGGCGTGGTTAAAACCCACCTCGAAACCTGCCCAATGCTGAGATTGTTGACTAATTTATAGTCCAGCCCATGATTGATGCCAGGGATGTACATGAACACCATAGATATTAAAAAAACAGGTTGAGACGGATTTAAGGATTCAACACTATCTACACCTACTCAAATTCAGACACAACTTGAGCCATTCTAGTCTTAAAAGACCACCAAATGTGAAGATTCACATCAAACAAGAGTGCGAAAAAGTGGAAAATTACATTACGATTCTGCAGCTTATTGATCAATTCCTTAAAACAAATAGTTAAGGTTATTCGGACTATATCGACAATCAGGCGATTATAGTATAGAGCCTGAACACTTTTCTAGATTATTCCCCAATCCCCTATATAAATCAAAACATTTGAACTAAATGCAATATGAATGGCCAGTAATCCAATTTTCTCATTCGAAGTCAAATTAATTTTACCAAATACATGAGAACAAAACCCTCACAAAATGTTAAAAAATCAAAGAAATGTAATTCTTAATTTGTTCTTAAGCACTCTCAGCAAGTAAAAACACTGGGTGCGAAATCAAAAACCAGGCTCCTTTAAAATTCAATAGATTTCGTAACTATACCTCAAAAGGCCCCAATTGTTTGCGGCGTGGGAAGGCAATTGGTGAGACAAAAACACAACCAACAGAAGAAATTTCTGAAACGGAGACTAAGCCTTGATTGAGGAGTGGCGGAGCTCCTGAAAGAACTGGCGGCAGTGGCCGCAGGGGGCGGCGGAGACGGCGACTGAGAGGAGGCGGGGGCAGCGGTGGACGGAGAGGTTGGTGAGGAGGAACTGCTCGGCGTGGACGGAGTGGTGGAGGGGAGGCCGGGGAACTCGAGGTTGACGCCGACGAATACGCGGCCGTCGGAGCCTAGGCCGACGGCGCCGACGTGGTAGTTGGAGATCGGAGGGCGGCTAAGGACTGGGCAGAGGGGACGAGGTGGGGGAGGAGGTGAGGGACGGAGGGGAGGTTGATTAGGGTTAGGAAAAAAGACGAAGAGGGAAAGAAGAAGGAAGGGGGTCGGTCACATATGTTTTGAATGGACGGTGGAGATCAAGAGATTTGTTTTGATTGGACGGTAGAGATCAGAAGATCAAAGAGCACCAGGATCCATGAAGTGGCTTTGGATTTTGTGATTTCTATTTTTATTTAATATATACATTCTACGGCGGTTTTAAGAAAACCGCCGTTAAAACTTCAACATTCTACGGCGGTTATTTTAAAACCGACGTTAAATTCAACTGGCCTCCAGTTTTACGTCGGTTCTCAAATAACCGCCGTAGAATGTTGAAATTTTAACGGCAGTTTTTTTAAAACCGCCGTAGATTCTACGGCGGTTTCCAGAAAAGCGCCGTTAACAGATTGATTTAACATCGGTTTTTAGATAACCGCCGTTAAAACATACATTTAACGGCGGTTTTATGGAAAACCGCCGTAAAAACAAATTTAACGGCGGTTTTCCCAGAACCGCCGTTAATCAGGCGCCTTCGTAATCCTGTTTTCTGCAGTAGTGTTTTGTGTGGTGAAGGATATCTTACAGCGCCAGACCTTCACAAAGGAGCACTTTAGCACGGGCTCTACTAGTTCCACCTCATCAAGAATCCACCTCATTTCCATAACTCTAGTAAAACCAGCTTGCACTGCTACTACAACTTATTCTGCCACTCTAGAAATAAGATGTTAGATTTACAAACCTAACACTTTAGGGCTAGGTCACCCCCTCTCCTTGACATTATAAGAAAAGCTATAAAATGATGTAATATCCCCTTTTATGATACCAAAGACAATCTTTTATGTTTAGCTTGTTTCGGAAGCTAAGTCTCATTGATTACCATTTTGGATTCTATCTATAATCATTTTCATACCTTCAATCTTATTTACACTGACCTATGGGGTCCTGCACTGTAAAGTCCTCATGTTTTGGCTATCATGTTAGCTTT